>PNEQ01034763.1:31421-95339 GCA_003012365.1 Medauroidea extradentata | reverse complement strand
TGTCGTCTATGAAGATGAACCACAACAATAGATTAAGACACAACTATAGAAATAAACTTTCTTAAATGTGTGGCAATCTTATGTGTTGTAATCACTTTCTATTTCATATGATTGACTTCTTATACCCAAGTATGTTTTGTTAATGTGTAAGTGTGTTTGGGATAATATAATGTTTTTGTTGTGTTTTGTGCTTTTGCTGCAAGCCTAAATATGTTTTCTCAAAACTATAGCTGTGTTATATTAAATGCAAAATATAATCAAACCTGTTGTACATTAATCTACTTAAATAAACCTGTCAAACATTGAAACATTATTTATTCCGGAAAGAAATACTGACAACTCGCTCAGTCCTTGGAATGAGCGAGTTTTGGGATAAACATGGGTATTTATGCATAAAATATTAGTACCTGATTTAAAAGAACATTGACAAAATATTTTTAAGGGAACAAAGTATTACACGTGTAAAAACCATAATTGTGTGTTATTTAGTTCAAATGTAGCAACAAAAGTATAATTTCCCAGAAAGTAGAAAAATGGATTTAGCGAGTTTTGGAACTACACTCTTCAATTAAGTTCAATAAACAAGAAGTAATTAAATTAAACATATTCACTGGTAACATGCATATTAGAAAAACATACAGTTGCTGTATTTAAAATAAACGTTAATGGTCACACTGATATGTTAGAAAAATACCGAAAAAATTAAATTATTAATTTACATGAAGGAATAACTTATCGAATTTCATAAGTTTTACTGGCTTGATTTTTTGTCAAATTTCAGTTTTATTTTTCTTTCGAGTATTAACAGATGTGATGAGCGTGTTTTCTCTTCAGAACGTCGTGTTTTTTAGTTAATTTCATGGAAAGAAAGTTTTTCTATTGCATTCTTAATAGCTTTCGTAATTCTCTCACGGAAATGTTTTCGTTGAAATCAATTTTTTTTGTTTTCTTATGGTTTAGATAAACAAAAAAATATGGATGTGATACCTAATTTTATATTGAGACTGGAAAATAATCCGATGCAGAAACTAAAGCTACAATCACAACCTTTCCAACGAACAAATATTTAAAACAATCACATTTATCGATATATTCTTTGTGGTGGATAAGTTTTGACACGGTTTTGATTTCATCCTCGTAGTTTAAGCGTACAAGAATTTGTAGTCAGGGGAAGGAGAAGGCTGAAAGCAGGGAAGGGCATAATATATGCATATCAGGAGGCTTCTATGCGCGTCCATTGCACGGGGAACTAAGGCTGGCAGAAATAAAGGAGGGGTCCAGTCATGTCGCATTGTCTACGAGATACAACATAAATGAGAGATATTCTTTGTAACTAGGGATTGTCCGCTCGCCATTTGTTTCTCTGATAATTCTTCCAAAGAGCAGATGACACTCTAGGACCACTGTACTTCCCAACAAGTCATTTTTATCTTGTAAATAACAGCGGTAAAACACGCTCCCTGCGCAAACAAGGTCATTATACATCACAGTTCATTTATATGTTGCTATCACCCAGCTTGCCTTACCTTACATGTGAACATTGAAGAACATCTAACATTCTGTAAGAATGACATTTACAAAAACATTAGTTCATAAATTTGTTTTTATATTAAAAATCGTATAATACGACTAATGTAATTTGCGCTAAAATCTGAATACTATGGTAAACTGTTAAGTATGTTTTGTAGTTAATTTAACATACTTCTAAGGGGCCTCAGTTGATGCAGCGATTTTGCCATCGCTTCATACATGAGCGAATTAGTTTTGATTTGCGGCAGTTTAACCTGGAGTTGTGCAAGTGGTTATCGTACAGGCAAATGCCACTAGTCACTGGGTTTTTCAGGAATCTCCCGATTATCCCACTCCTAGATACCTGCACTGCTCCATTCTCATCAAGTATCTCCCGTTATCAGCGGTGCTCCATACTCACTTTGTATCACCCATTATCAGCGTTTCTCCACACTTACATTGTATCACCCTTCACCGTGCTGTTCCAAACTCACCTTCTATCACCCATTGTCAGCACTGCTCGATACTCACCTTCTACCATCCTTAAGCAGCACTGCTCCAGACTCACCTTGTATCACGCTTCAGCAGCACTGTTCCATACTCACCTTGTATCACCCTTCAGCAGTGCTGCTCCATACTCGCCTTGTATCGTCCTTCAGCAGTGCTGCTCCATACTCACTTTGTATCATGCTTCAGCATGTGGTGAGGATATATTCACATTGGATCACCCTTAAGCAGTACTGCTCCATACTTACTTTGTATCATTCTTCAGTAACGCTGCTCCATACTCATCTGGTATTACGCTTCAGCGGCGCATTTCCATACTCACTTTGCATCATTATTCAGCAGCGCTATTCAATACTTACCTCGAATCACCCTACATCAGAGATGAAGATATACTCGCATTGTATCACCCTTCAGCAATGCTGCTCCAGACTCAACTTGTATCACCTTTCAGCGGCACTGCTATATAATCACCTTTTATCACCCTTCAGCAGTGGTGAAGATGTACTCACATTAAATCACCCTTTATAAGTGCTGCTCCACACTCACCTTGTATCACCCTTCAACAGCGATTAAGATATACTTATTTTGTATTACCATTCAGCAGCACTGATCCGTACTCACCTTGTATCACCCTTAAACAGCACTGCTACAGACTCACCATTTATCACCCTTCAGTAGTGGCGAAGATATGTTTCCTCATATTACCCTTCAGCAGCGCTGTTCCATATTCACCTTGTGTCACCTTTCAGCAGCGCTGCTCTGAGTTCACCTTGTAACATTCTTATACTTCAATGTCTACAAATGTTAAAGTTCGTAGCACATCACTTCTTAGTTCATTCACTCTTATGTTCGTTTGCCGCACAATTAATTTAGTGCTCTTAAATGATTTTCTCCAAATATTTTAAAATATACTTGGTAATAAAAGAACAAATCTTGTGTACAACATGTGTAAGTAAAGTCAATTCGCGGTATTTTCACACATTAGAATAAATATTTATTTTACAGACTGTTATGGATGGCTGTATTACAAGAATTTTACATCGCCGCTTAAAAAATATAATATGTAACTTTGTAAAACCTTTCCTGTGCTGAGAATAGATAAGTACAAGTATCTCGTAGGTAATATTTATTTCTTTAAATAAACTAACTTCATAACTTCTCTTTTTTGAAGTATACTTCATCAAAATCAATCATGTTGAGTATACTTCATCAAAATCAATCATGTTGGAATATATGTATACCATTATTATGTAGACCTATGTAAAGATAAAGTGTTACCTAAAGTTGTTGAGAGTCCATTTTCGAAAAAACCAAAATCATGAATTGAATGTGAAATGCATAGTGGCTCCATATTTTAATTAATATTCAACATATGTTTCTGGAACCGATGTACTGCAAGGCTTTCCAATTCTTAACAAATTATTGTTTTGTGCATGACCGCGGCTAATTAGTTTCGATTCCCTTTATTTTCTTTACTTAGACGCATTAAAAGTTATTCCAGAACTCAAGGCTTTACATTACAATATAGTTTGTAAACTCACAGAAGAGGCAAATTTTGATGCTCTCTGTGTTCTATGGGGTTTCTTTCCGCTGCAGGTATTTGAATATATTATGTGGAATTACGCGTTTGGAAGTTTCGAACGTTACGGTACCGGAAACATTTCATTTTAGGCTAATTAGTGAAGATAAAATCGATTATGTTCCCAAAAACTCTAAATATGACAATATTTTTTTCTTGGCATGTATTTGAAGTGCACTATTGACTATATTAAAATGTTAATTATGCAATAAATGTCATTTTTGACGTGGAAGTCACATTCATATATTGAAAATATCTAGACCTCATACTATGAATAAGTTTTATAACAAAGAGCGTAAACAGGGCCCGAATGTTAGTATTCATTTTCACAGAACACATAAAGTTACATTCTAGTGGAGGTGAAATATGCACATCATTATTTTTTTCTTCCTCCAACAAGTTCAGATCACTAACGGTGCAGTTGAAAAGGCTGCTTTGCTTGCTTAATCGACCAATCTCTGAAAACATGTGCGAAACATCAAAAACTCTACGACCTTAAATGTAAGATACGTTGTTTTCAATCGTTGTAGTTGTAAGCGATTCTTTTTCTGTTTCTTTGGCTATAAAATCATCGAAGTGTGGGAGGTCTTCAGCATCAACATTTTGTAGTGCGATGCATTCCTCGTAGGTCCTTTAACAAAAATAAATACCGAATTATAATATCAAATTAAACACACCTCCCCCACCGTCAACTACATTTTTTTGTCTCAATTTTTGCCTTTCTGCCTTTGAACTTTTACACTATTAATATTAGTTTGACATGCATTTGGGAATGTGTTTATCATCTTTTATTATTTTTTTCTCGGTTGGCCTAAATGTAAAAAATCACCCGGTATAAAAATTTAATTACAAACAGTAACCTAAATAAGTGTTCCTACTGTACACTAGAATCTATTTCAGAATACATAATATTAACACTTTTATAAGAGCACGCCGCTTCAGTTTCCTCAGCCAAAAATTTGGTGGTACATGGGAGGACTAAATACAATTTGTAAACAAAACTAAAATTGCATAGTGCAGTGATATTTGCTTGACTTTGACAGCTGAAAGTAAAGGTAACTAATTTTAAAAATTTGCTAAGTTCAAGGTCTAATAATATTTTATTATTTCTGCATTTTATCACAGTGCGGTGTTATGTTATTGAGAAGGTGGCCTTTTTTACGCGTCGCAATGTTGTTTCCTCGTAACACATGGGGCCGTGGTAGTTGAGTGGCTACAGTGCTCGACTTTTCTGAGGGTTTTCTCAGGAAACTCCGCTTTCCCTCGCTCTTTCATTTCGGCAATGCTCCATGCTAAGGCCTTACCTCGTCACCATTCAGAGACAACAGCCTACGGTCTGCACCTCCCAATGCCGTCGTCTTGTTAGTTGGTTCCCTCTCACTTGATTAGTACATCCCCACTCAATACTTATATTTTTTTAGCAGGCTTCATTTTAACTTATACGAGCACATTGTTCGTCTTAATATACTTGAATTAAATGTACTCCCCAACATTTTGTGTATTAAAAAATTTGCATTTACTTGCAATGTATGTTGCAACATATGATATTAAAAAAGGGTGTAGTCGAAATCGTAATGACCGTTCAAATATTTCGGAACCTATAGCACTTTTTCGGATATTTGTTTGCCCAATTAAAGCCCAATGTTATTTGTACATGTCATTTGAACTTCAAAAATCTTTTGGATTATTTTCAAATTGTCAACATTCCAAAAGTACCGAATTTAAACTTATTTTACTGAAGGAAAATAATTTGTAGCAGAAGGTTTCAATATTTTATTTACGTAAAGTACTAATGAGATTTCTGGGATTCCACATAACTTAATGCCTTTAAATATTGATATTTGAATACTCTACGTAAAAGATTAATGAATGCATAGATATTCCGTTTGTTACAAAGACCTTAAATTAAAAATCTTATGGAGATTTCGAAAGCATCACAAACGGACATGCTATGGAAGTTATTAGTTTGAACCCTGAGGATTTCGAATTAAATACAAGCTGTGTGATTACAAGTTTTCGTGATAAATTGTTTACCACAGTGTTTATTTAAACATGAGTGATGGCAAGACATAAGTCATAAGTTTGTAAACTATCTTAAGTTGTTAGTTTTTATCCTGACTTTATTAGGCAGTGAAGAAAGACAAGAAAATAACAGCGGAAATACATTAATGTATGATGGTGTAAAAAGTATCATTGATGTCTTGTCACTAAAAATACAAAAAGTCCTCTGAAAAATATTTTGTGACAAAACAGAAAATACTCGCAATTCAGATACAAATTCCTTTAAAGAAGAGCAGATGGAAAGTCTGTATGTTCACATCAGAACATTTTACAGATGATATTTGAAAATAATTACGTTTGTAAAGGATAATCTGGACGCAGCTTTACAAGGCGTTTGTTATATTTCCTGGTAGGGAGAGCTCCTGCATTTTTGTATTCGGGCATTTTCCCGGATGGTGCAGCTGATCAAAGTCATTTTTCGGCGATCTCCTGTTTCCTCCGCCAGTCCATTCCTGCACTGCTCCCCATACTTCCGCCAATCGTCCACATCGGCTCTCAAAAACACATATGTTAACAGCCGCTCAAAAATCTCGACTCAGCCCTACACTCAGTTGCTATAAGGTTTTGTCGATGACGTTTTTTTTTAAATCTCTTAGCAAAATAAAATTCGAAATGTGTATCGTCTAGGGTAGAGTTGCTAAAACTGTAGTTCTCAACAACTTGTGGTTAATAGTTCGAGGCTTAGTGGTCCGCAACGTTACCTGTCTTTATTTCAATAGGCCTGATTTACAATTGGTATCGAAATAAACAGTGATTTTGGTTCTTCCATCAAGTTATCGATTTATTTTTTAAATATAATTGTTACGTACTACTTGATGTCGTACCCCGTTTGGTCACTTTACCAGACAAAACTTCTTGCACAATCTTTACCCCCTTCAGTATATTATCCATCACGTTACTGCAAATTTTGGCAACTATTGCAACAAACAAATAAAATATTAAGAGTTGTATTCATAAACTATTTTTAACGTAGTTCATTCTCTAGCAATAATTGATTTCGCCATTGTCACCATTGATGTTTTGTCTTTTATTAAGCATTTCTATCGCCCTCTACGTAATTCAGATTTGATAATGCATGGTTAAATTTAACAAAGCATAGCAAAAAGTGTTTAAGGGAGATTATTCTAGTATCTAACTAGTATGTTTAAACTTTGAAACAACCATGGTTGTTATGTGTTTAAATGTTCTTGTTATACTTGGTAAATAATTAGAATGTCAATTATTTACTATTACTTGTCGTCCATGATTTTAACAAAAACAATATTTCTTCATTATCTGCGGTCTATAATATGATTTCTTGGCCAATATTTGGTAAACGTCATGAATTTCCATAGAACCACGAGTAACATGTACTGACGACTTACTATCATAACGCTAACATTTCGTAACATATATATTTTCATCTTCCGTGTTTTAAAAACCGCTAAACATTATGCTTCTTTCAACAATTCAAGAAGCGATATTTTTTATTTCTTCTGTTACATTTAGTAAATAAAAAGGGTGTCTATCTTGTTATTTATAAAATAAAAGGGAAATTATTCTCAATCATTGTAAACAAACACCATGCATTTTCAAAGAACGCGATGTAATGTAATTATAATTCACAACCTCTGTTAAAGAATTTTCTTTTACAGAATATGTGTGCCACTGAAAACGAAAGGGCTCCATACAATAATTCACGGAAACGGATAATTATGCGGTGTTGCCAAGTATTTTCTGTAACTAATTACAGTGAGTGTTTAGTTGCCACTGAACCTGGTTTAAAATATATACACTGTTAAAAATGTCCATGAATTTTCGGATAATTTTACGAAAATGTATGTTTAACTAACGGAAAATTTATTGTGTAGTACAGTAATAAATAATTTTGTTTCAATAATTAAAGATATGTAAAACTACGAGAAAAATGTTAAAAATAACCGTATGCATTATTGTGCATGCCATCGTAATAAAGTCTCGTAAATACGTGAGTTTCCATAAGAAGAGCTAGTTGCCTTCCGTAAATTGACAGACGCTCCTGGGGAATTATTTTAACAGGACTTCTCCATAAATCAACGAAAATTATTTTTATCAGTGCACTGAATACTAACAAATAAGTTAGTAACGCGTTAAGAAAGGAGAATTTTATTTAAAAAGAATGCTTAAAGAAACTAAAAATAAAGTGTTTTTATTATGATGCAATAACTAAAAATGCTTTCCGGAGCATGTGTATTGAAATCCTGATCCCGCCATCCTTATTTCTGTTTTCTGTAGTTCCCTCAAATCACACAGGCTTGCTACACGAAAACTATGCCCACCCTTAGCATTATTTTGCAAGCACCTATAAGTAACCAAGGTACTGAAATAATATGAGACAAAATTTACATAAGTATGTCTTTAAACATTTTCTTTGAGGATTAAAAATACTTCAAAAGAATAACTGGAACGTTTGAGTTAATTTTTGTGTGGTGTTTGGATAACAGTTAAATGAAGATAGACATTAACTTGTGCGACCTAGAAGATTACATTTCTTAGTTACATTAGGTTTTAGAAAAAGGAGTAATTTTGGACGGTTTAAGTGTGGGATTCATATCATGATAAAGCAAGAAGTGACAGTAAGTAATAATTGTAGACCCATTCTGTGATCACAGCTATAGTTGAACATTCCGTAAAGCTGTGAGAAATCAGTCAATAATATATTAGTGAACACTTTTTCTGTAGAGGAAAAATTTTATCTGAAGTGCATGCAAATGCCCTGTAGCATAAATTTGCATTTTAATTTCTTTTCCGACCCTTCTCTGTTTAACCCTACTTCATAACTGCAGAGTATAAAACCGAGAATAAAAAACTGTAAACATTATTAGTAAGTAGGAAGTAATAATCCTCTCGATTTAAGAAAATGTGAACCTGTTCAACATTTTTGACGCGAGTGAGAGTTGCGGTTAGGAGTTAGACATAGAAATATCTGCGGTAAACTAAACGAGAACTGTCCTGCACATCAGTGGCGCGCGGAGGACAGACTGCCTGGTAGCGCCAGTTCGTCAGGGAAGACGAGCACTCGGGAAAGCGTGGGCCATGCGGCCAGCGACACTGCATTAGCTGATTTAATTCCCTCCCGCTCGGCGTCGTAAATACGCAGGGGACTTATTAGGCGTTCCCCACGCCTCGATGCACACACAAGACACTCGCCAGGGATATCAGACACCTGGACGCCCACTTACACAACACAAAACACTAGGGAATTGGCGAGTTTTCATGATCCCATAACCTTAAGGCAGTGAAGGGGCTAGCCAAGAAATAACACACGCACGTACTGAAGTGGTTATTATTGAGAAATCTCCGTATATCCATACAACACAAACACAATGGCGGTAGCTGAAATGGGCCCGAACCAATGCCTGTCCAGTGGGCGACCGACGCTGCACTCTGAAAACAGCCACATGGGCTGGATGAAAATTTAATCAAGTTAAGCTCCTGGGCATCACGAGAGGCAGGGGTGAAGGAGGTAACTCCGGGTAGGTAATGAAATTAAATGAAAATGTTCCAGATACGAGAATGAAACTATTGATACACTATGAGTTGTTGAAGAAAGACTTGCTGGTGCCCAGAGCGACACAGAGCCGACCTTCTCCTTACGCCGCTAACCACCAACTGACGGCCTGTGATGGTGCACTTGCCTAGTCCATCAAGTTCCCACCACGCACTCGTCGTTACACAAGAACCATTTAAAAATACAAAACAAAAATAGAAGAAAATGTTAATGTAATTTCTTAAAGATTAAAGTCCCAAATTGTATTAGGGAATGTTTATATAATTATTTTCCAAAATACGTTTTCGGGTATTCAGATATTTATGTTACGATAAATTGCAGTAATATATAAGTTAGTTCTTGAATATTTAGGAAGGGACAGAGAACTCTTTAAAACCCTTAACAAAATTACTACAATTAAATTCACTTAAAAAAATATATAGAATTTTACGCGGCACGGCTCGCCTTGTGGGCGAATCCAAGTTGCCGGTAGTGCGCAGGGGTGTTGTTTCTGCGACGTTTGAGATTAAACCAGACGGATTATAACTACAAACTTTCTAAGCTGAAACAAGGCTACCCCTGGCCTTTAAACTCACTCAACGAACATGGGTGTGACCCAAGTGTCCTCACTTTGTCGTTAAGTGGCAGCATAACACTCGCCACGTCAACAACTGTTTATGGGCGTTATCACGTGCGGGGCACTTTCCCTTCATTTACTGGGGGTTCTTTAGTACCGACGAACATTTTAGCATTACCCAGCGTCACGGGAGCGGCTTCTAGGCGCCGCTACCTCTTCCCGCCACATGGCCGGGTGTGTTCCCTTATGCAGTTGCGGTACTGCCCGCCTCGGCTGTTCCGGTGCGCATGACGGGCTTCAGCAGTGGGGATGCGGAACAGTCCGCGTCATCTTGTGTCTCGAAATTACAGAGAAAAGCGAAAAATTATATATTCCCCAGTCAAAAGAGAGATAAAATTTTGTAACCATTATGTATGTGTTACGTTTTATCGCATATTTTTTTAAAATTATGAGTAGGAGAGTGACACTCCCAAAATTTCAAGAATTAATTCTTGTAAATTTTCGTGATGTACAAAGTTATTAGCATCATTCCTTCGCACTAAATTGTACTACTTCCATATCCAATAATCCAGTGGCAGATGTCCAGGAAAACCGTTTTTCCTTAGAATTAAAAACGGCTAAACATTGTTCTTTCACCTAAAATGTATAATCAAAGAGTAACCTACTTCTAAGTGTGATTTAAAAATAACTCTTGCAAGGTTAAATAAAGGGAAGTTCACATCGGAAACCCCTATTTTCAACGTTTTCGTTCGTAATGTTTGCACTTTTGATAAAAATTTAATACATGCCATGTAGTTTTGGAAGTTGAATGTACCTTAAATGTTTTTAATATGAAAACCGCAGATGGATAAACCGATTAATTTTCTAAAAAAAAAATAAACATTATTCCGAGTGCCAACATGCTCATTTCGCGCACAACTAGGCGGCCGCCTTAATACAATTTCTTTCCATGTAGATTTTCACATGTGGGAATCGTACCAGACGATGCCGCTGGTCGGCGGGTTTTCTCGGGGATCTCCCGTTTCCCCCGCCTATTCATTCCGGTGCCGCTCCATACTCACCTCATATTACCCTCCATCAACGCTAAATACCTCGATGTTAAGCGCTGACTAAAATGTCCCCCCCCCTCTCTCTCTCTCTCTCTCTCTCTTTCCATGCAGAGGCCAACAACGGTAATAAAAGCAGTGTCTCCTCGTAAATACAACACGGTAAGTAACAATCATTAGTATTGTGTCTGTTAGTTTATAAAAAGTGTGTTCTTATTTAACAATTATAGCATATAAGTCATGTGTGTGATTATTACAAATAACATCCATAAACATTTGGAATAGTCAATCAATAACTTCATAATGCTCTTGACATAAACATGAATAGATAAAGAAATCTTCCTTCGCGTGATTAAGAAATCTCTGAAGACACCACTTTAGCACACAGTTAACATCACTAACAATAAAAATATTAAAACTGTATTAGCCAATAGGAACATTTCTCAGAAAACAAATGAGCCTCTTCTTGTTTCACATCTTACAAATTTTGTAGGTAATATATCGTGCTTAATCAGTTCATTCGTACATATAGCAAAGTACAGTACATAAATACTTCATGAAAACAATAACGTAGTGTGGCACCTCTTCCTTCCATATATAAACTTGACCTAGACCCTTGGACATTAAAATATAAAATGTTACACTGCAGATAAAATACTTCAGTGATTTTTACATATTAATATTCATTACTTCATGATTAAAAATATACTTTCAAGCCTTCTAATAATTATCTTGATGGACAAGTAGTTGCTGTTTTTTGTTTCTAATAAAAGGTACCCTTTTGTAACACTGCATTTCACTTACTGGTCTAGTAAACACAGGTTTAACAAACTATTTCAACAGGTTAATATTTTACTTTCCAATTTATTGTTGTATTTCGGGGTCTGCTAGGACATAACTGGTTTTTGTTAACAATACCTTTCACTTAATACAGAATAATGTCTCATGGCTGGGCACAACACCAAATGGTGCAAGGGTTAATTTTTATGCCTTCAGCCGAGCTGAAATGTAGGCTAGCACACATTGCACTAACGCAAGGACGCGCATGGAAGGCGAAAGTTGAATTATTGGAACTATTGTTGAATTCTTGAACTACCGTTGAAGAATTATTGAACCCTCCACTGTAACATACAAAATGGAAGTGGAGAATTAGAGCTAGTTTTTAACTATAACCAGCAGGTTTGGTAAAGTTTAACTAAATGAATAAAAAATTTTTAATTTGTTAGATAAGTCATATGTGTAACATCATTAAAACCTGTGAATGTAAAAATTATGAAATATTATATAAATCTTATTTAAAAAGGTAATACAAGCTAGAAATAAAATCATTAAAATTGTATGATATCAGAAAATGAAATGACTAAGTCGCATACCAAAGTCACAGGAAAAACGAGACACAATTTATAAATAAATTTTAAAAATTGAGTGAAATATTTAGAAAAGTTACGAGCAAAAGGACAACGTGAAATGACTGTGTTCCATACAACAAAACAGAGCTTAACAAGTGTGGACACGGTGGGATGACTTACCTGAGGAGGGTCGACTAGATGGCTTGCATCTTGAAGTACACAGAAAAATTATATTTCGGCACAATTGCCTCAAAATTCACTCAATAATATATAAAATAGAACTACACTACATGGCATGAAAACAAATAATAAAAAGATCACGGACACTGAGTCCCGAAGACTAACATCTCCCTGCAAGCAGGAGCAACACCGAAACACGTCAATGCGGTAAATGACGTGGTACAGTAAGAACGGTGACGCTTATTAATTTGGAATGTGGCCTTAGGCTCATGTTTGCTTTTGGCTAATGCCAAACCTAATAATAAATTTAACTGTCAGAGGTAACCACTTACGGTCTACGAGCATTGACGTTAGTCTTATGTGAGGATGCAGTTTACATTAAGTCATAATTTCTACTCATTTGGAACCTATTAGTACTAGATGCCTATCGAGACTACCAGAAGCCATGGCTGAAAGAGGCAAGGCAGAATTTCGGAGCGAGCTGACCGAGTTAGTAAAATCAAAATTTAAGTAATGTGGCAGAGCTAAGGGAAAAGCAGTTTAAAACTTCATGAATCAAGAATTTGTAAATTGGAACTTTAGTGTTACTCAAAGCTAACTTTGTGATAAATTATTGGGATCACATTTTCAAGAAGTTAAGCTTGCTCTATAGAAGCCCTTCAGTAGTAATGACTTATTGTGCTAAATTATGTCAGGCAATTGCGGTGGAATTGTTGCGGCATAAACTTTCTTACATCGCAGAGATGTGATTTCACGGCAGCGGCAATGTTGGTTATTGTATCCTGACTTGATAGTTGTACATCTCATTTATGAGAATAATGTTGCAGGCTTCGTATATTTTACGTAGTTTTGAGCTTAGTTTCTGATGATGTACCATGCACTCATGAATAGTTTTTGATACTTCATAGGTCTTCCTGCTGGCGAAGATATTTTAATTTAATTTGAGAAATATGAATTCTTGCGTCTTTTAAGTACTGGAAGTACTTTGCTGTTGCGAAAATTAAGCTGTAGAAAATTGCCCGTTGCATGTTTAAGTAATGTGTTACGTTAGTTTGGTCTCCTGAAACTTTGTGTGCGCGATGAGAAGTTTGGTCGTCCGCTTGTGAATCAGTGCCACGGAAGCTTTTCCGCTTTTTCAAACTTCTCTCAAGTATGCCTGGTTGTGTAACATGTTGGTACACTTTGTCAGCGAAGTGGAAAGAAGCTTACATGTATGTATTGAAACCTATTTTACATCCAGAAGCACCTGAACATTTTGCCATATTGCAAAAGCGATTGTAAGATACGTCCTCTATTTGACTGAAATCATCTGGACTGTAATTGTTTGTATGAGGAACGTCTAGTGTACATTCTTGGAATTTTACCATTTGTGGTGGCTCTGTCAAAGACTTTCATTTCAATTAGTTATTAATTTGTTTTGGGCCTAAAAGTTCTTTAAACGTAACATTAAAGGGTTTTTGAAATTGACGTTTTTGGTGTTTGCTTTGGTAATCTATACGCAAACAAAATAAGTTGAATGGACTTGCGTTTTTCTGTAATTTTCATGAAAAATTTTGTATATTTAGCTTGATCGAAATTTCATTGATATTTGTATGTGTGTGTGTGTGTTGTAATTACAGTTGAAGTGGAAAGGCGCATCCTTTGCTTTAGTTGGTGAAATACCTATGCTTTACAACTGTGTGGTATTGTTCTTTAATGATTCATTGTTTTTTCTTAAATATTTTTGGTAATTTTAAAGCACTAAGGGCCAGTTTCTCAATGTCTGATTAAACTCTTGTTTAGCTAATCCTATGATTATATTTAACCTATTGATTAAGTGGTGATTAAATCTGAAGTGTTTCTCAACGTACTTTAATGTTATGTTTAGCTAAGTAACGGTTAAGGTAAATGTGGCAACCATGCAATGATGTATGAGCTTGTGATTGGCTGCAGTGAAGCGTTTTATTTTTTTTATTTAGTTGTGCTGGTAAGTGGTGTTTGTATACATAATGGAAGAATACAAGTGGCAGAGTGCCAAAAATTTTGTTTATGTGGAAACAGAAATGCTAATTTCTCTTGCTGAAAAACACGCCCGTATCATAGAATACAAAAAAAAAGCAGAAAGCAGAAAGCAGAAAGAATATGCATGAAAGAAAATTAATGTAGATTTTGATTCATCTAGGAACCTATATGTGTAACATAACCTACAAAATTATGTAACAATAACCTAACTTACAATAGGTATTATAATATGATCTTTGAAAGTTTTTTGCAATGGGGATGTATGACAAGATGAGTATTAATGGATATACGTCATTGTTTGTGACTTGGCAACATTCGCAAGCAATGGCATATATCCATGAATACTCATCTTGTCAGGTATTATAATATACAGAAGTATCTAAAAATATGTAATATAATCTACAAATTTATGTTAAGAACTTTTCAATCCAGATTCCCTGATCATCATACGTTTTAATTTTCCCGAAGAAATAAAAATTGTATATATATTTTAAATACCACTACCCAAGATATGTAGTATAACATACAAATTTGTGAACATTCCTAAAAAAATTGTCTAACCAATTATGAAAAATAATGTATGCAAGTACAGAGACATCGTACGAAGGCATGACATAACCACCAAACGTTTTCACATAATCTACAAAAGAATAATACTTACCCGAACATACTAAAGTTTACGGGATGTAAATAAAAGGCTCAATAAACAAGTACACAGCCGTCTGTGGTCACTTCCAGCTATCCTTCCATTTTTTATAGTAGTACTAGGATGGTATTTTTGCTCAGGCGAAATCTCGTAACAAATTCATGGCCATCTATTTACATGTGATTTGGGCGTTCTCGAAACAGTCTTCGTCTGTTTATGAAATCTACTATTTCTTCATCATCTTCAAACTGTAATTTAAATAATCTGGCATCATAACCTAAAAATTGGCACTGTTTATTTACTTGTTTGTTTTAAAAGTCCGGTTTAACTCTCTAATCAATAGACCTTCTTATGATTAGGATAACTAATGGTTACCGACTGCTAACCCATTGATTTAACTTAATCAGTACTTGAGAAACAGATATTGTTGCTAACCGTTGGTTAAATTTTAATCGGAAGATAATCAGAAGATAATCAGAAGAAAATCAGACATTGAGAAACCGGGCCTAAGTGTGCTGTGTATTTTGCCTTTCCGCCTGTCTTGTTTCACCTTCTTGGAGTAGTCAAGAGTTGTGGGAAGGTTTCACTAGCAATCTGGCCAACTCTGCTTCCACTTTTGCCCACTAAGAGGACGTACTAGTAGCTATTTTAAACAATTTTTTAATTTTTTTTAAATCGCGTCGGAAAGTAGCAGGAGCAGCATGTGTGTTTTGAGACACTTCTGTTAGTAGCTGTCTACAGGGAATTCCTTTTACAGTAGCTGTTTGGTAATATTAGTTGTATAATTTGGGCACACAAATTGTGTGTTGAGTGTATGGAGACGCCATTTTGTTCACTTTGGATTGCACTTTTTTTTTGTTATCATGATGTCCTCTTGGATATATAAGTTAGACGTTTCTGCCCTCGTTATAAATTTACAAGCTGCTAAGGTTACCTGCTCCTAAAGTGAGGGCATCGAGAAGTTGAGGGAAAAATTAGTTGCAGTAATTCGGAAAGGTAAGACATTGTTGACAACATTGCAAAGGGGTAAGGAACGTCCGCCTGAGAAAGGGGCTGTAGCAACGTCCCTTGAAAAGAGCCTTATTTTAACCTATTTTAAAACAGTTCCCCAATTAAAAGCTTTTGATGCAGAAAGTCTCTTTGAATTTGTTAAAGCTGTAGACAGGTTGTAGTGCAGCAATTTGGTATTGGGTGATTAAGAAATGTTACAGGTGCTTATCCCACACTGTTCAGGGGTTGCTTTAGAAATATTTTTAGAGATACACGAATCAGGTAGTAGTTGGGCTGCTTTAAAAGACAAATTGTGAGAAGTATCTTGTCCGAAACGAAGTCTTCAAGATTTCATAAATGCTAAAGCGTATGACTTTCAGCACAAACGGGAGAAAGTGTCAGAGTTTGTACAAAATATCAGTGTATCATGTACTGCATTGGTAGTCACTATAAAGGAAAGTGATTTAAGAGAGCTTATTTTTGAAAACTGAATGAGGTCTGACGACAATGTTCTTTTGTCAGTAGTCCCAAAAGTCTAGGTGAGTTAAGGTCTTGGGAAATACAAGTTGGAAACTTATGGTACACGTCTCAACAGTTTGCAATGGCCAAAACAGACCTACCTAATATTTCTGAGGATGAACATGTTAAGCAGGGTTTGTGTAGGTGCTTTAAGTGTGGGTAGCAAGGGAACATCCATAGTAACTGTGTAGGTATCTCTAGTCAGGTTGAAGACAAGTTCCCAATGTCCACTAGAGTAGTTATATGTTAAAATTGTAGCGAAGAACGACATATGGCATCGAACTGTCCCAATCTTAAAGACTGTAGGAGAAATTTTACAAGTGTGGCGTTGCAGGTCACCTTGCCAAAGCATGTAGGTGCAAAGGCAAGAAAAACAGTGGTAATAGTGCTGACAACGGAGAATATAGTGAGGTAAATCACTCAGTTTCGACTACGCAGGATGCTGACAAGAATAATCTTTGGGTACTACTGATTGTAAGAGAAATGGAAGTGTTTGCCATGATAGAGACAGGAGCTTCCTCAAGTTTTATTAGCCAAGCGTGAACTATTAGGCTGGTCAATGAGTTTACAGATTTAAAGCAGTGGCTTAAGGTGGAACCAGAATTTTCCTATCAAGTTGTCAATGGGGTAGGTTGTCAAGTAAGAAATGATATAAGTTTGCGTTTCAAGATGCAAAATTAGTTGGACGAGGAAGTTCTGTGTTGTACCAGATCTTACTTGCGACTGCATCTTAGGACTTGAGTTCTTGCAAGAGACGCAATGTCTGATTGACTGTCGTTCACGTAGTTTGTGTTTTGCCTTTGATCAATGTGACTCGGTACCATTGCTGGGAAATGGGAAGAAGGAGAATGGCAAGAGATGCATACGTATTAACGTACTGGGTTGCGATCTTACTAGTGTGTAGTGAGAAAAGTTGGAACAGTTGAAGAGGAAATATGCAGATGTATTGATGTAAAAGTTGGGTAAATGCGAAATAATGCCAGTTAAGATTAAGGTTTGCGACAATGAGCCTGTTAAGTGTGTCCCTTTTCAGTGCTCCCCTCCAAAATTACAGGCTCTTCGTGAAATATTTCCTGATTTGCTAAAGCAAGAGTTCATTTGTGAAAGTAAATCTCCAATGCATCTACTGCCTTTTTAGTATGAAAAAAGGAACCCGGTAAGAACCGCCTCGTCTTAGAATACTACAAGCTAAATCGAAGCTCCTTGTTGATCTTTTCCCAATGCCTAACATTGCTGTTCTTTTTCAGCATTTTTCCCTTGCGACACATTTCACCATTTTTGTCTAAACTCTGCCTTTCACCAATGCATTCTTGATTAGGATAGTCAGAAATACACGGGATTTGCGACACCTTAAAGCCAATGCTTGTCAAGATTTTGAGTCAGTTATTAGGAGACTTCCACTTAAAATTTGTATAATTCTTTTCGGATGACATCTGATATTTCTCTTCAAGCTTTGATGAGAATTTGGAACATGTAGGTAGGATGCTAGAAATATTGAAATAGACGGGCTTTTCTGTATATCCAGAGAATGTGTGTTGGGCCAAAAGGCAGTTAACTTTTAGGGTTTTATGGTCAGGTGCAGCAAAGTTCTTATGGATCGAGAGACTATATGTCTCATTGTAAACTTTTCACATCCTAAGACTATTAAAGTGGCCATAAGATTTCTGGGAATGTTAGGATAGTTAAAGTTTATACCTCGTTACACTGATTTATATGTCCCTTTGAACATCTTAAGAAGAAGGATAATGATTTCCGGTGGTGAGCAGAGCCACAAAATAGTTTTGATGATTTGAAGTATGCTGTATCAAATCCTCCTGTCCTACATCTTCCAGACTTCAAGCGTTGGTTTATTTTCCATGTTGACTATGCATTGTAACATTCAGAGATTCCAATCACATGTTACAATATATAATACTGCTAGAAACTTTATTGAGGCTAATAAACGAAACGGCGATGATCTCCTTGCACGCCTCTTTCTGACAGGGTATTGTTGACACTTGAAGTTTGTGGCTGTGGCATCTTCTACCAACTCTCGGGATGTGGTGTGTCCGGATTAGAAGCACAATCCCTGAAGCTCTCTACAAAAGACAGGCAGTTGCAGGTATCCTCGTCTATTTTGTGTCGAGAATATGTTTGTTAAGCCAATACTGGTCGGTCGGAACAATGTGACACTAGCACTAGTGGTTTGCTGAAGACTGGTCATGCAGAGTTTGCTACATGCTGATACATGAAAAGAGTTAAGGGAATGAATGATGGAGGGGGTAGGGGATGGGATACATACATTGAGTGATGCTATTTCGACACCATTCTGGTGTCATGCCTTAGGAATGTGCTGTCTCGGTGGTACAGGGAGGGAGGGAAGATCCCAAAGGTTAGTATTGCACCATACTGCGAAACATGCATGTGCTGACGTGGCAAGGAGGAGGGAGGTGGTACAGGATGGCATCATGGTATAGAAGGGGAGGAGTGTCAGGTGATGGGCACATGATTAGCATGCATGTGGTGACTTGTGAAGAAGGGGAAATACTAAAGGTTCGTGATGATGAGGAGAGGGGGAGGTGTCTGACAGTGACATTGTTGTAAAGTATGGAGGGGGACTAAAGAAGCCTGTCTAAGCATATAGTGTTGGTTACTTTTTATTTTAATTTAAAAAGTTATATTCTACATGACGAGTGAGTGGGGTTAGAAAGGAATGCGAAATCGAAAAGTTTCTGGATGACTCTGAGAGAAATGTAATAGTTTATTTGATTGGATTTATTAGGAATTTTTCTGTGATAGCTAGGGTACGTGGCGGGGGACATAAAGGAGCCCATCCAGGTGTGGTATGGATATTAACTTAAATGAATTGTACTAAAAATAAATATATGTTGTGAGGTATGATTGGTGTGTATTTAGAATGCTAAATAGAAAAAAAGTAAGATGATGAGAAAACTCCTATATGTTAATTTTATCGTATTTATTGGAAATAGTTCCTGGATAGCTAGGATATTAATCAAGTTTAAGTTATTGGAATGTGGAAGGTTAGGGGAGCCTGTACAAGTGTGATATAGATATTTACTTAAATTTATTTTACTAGAAATATGTTTTACATACTGATATGCGAGTGGGGTGTGTTTGGAATGCGAAATCGGAAAAATTTTGGAAGACTCGAGGAAAACCCCTATATTTTATTTTATTGGATTTATTGGGAATCGTTTGTGTATGGCAAGGACAGGGTTCGGGTATAAGTTATTAGTTTGGGGAAGGGTAAAAGCTATTCTAGGTGTGATATAGTCAGTTAATTAAATAATTTTCTCTAAAAAATGTGTTTTTCATTGTGAAGCATGTGTGCTGGTTTTCAGGAATGCAAAATCGAAAAAAATCGGAAGACGTGGAGAAGACCCCAATATTTTATTTTACTGGACCCATTGAAAATTGTTTGGGAATAGCTAGGCTAGGGGTCAGGGTTTAGTTATCGTGGGGAATGGTTAGGGTGCCTGTTCAGGTGTGATATAGTTATTTAATGAAATTATTGTTACTAACAATATGTTTTATGTTACCAGGTATGAGTGGGGTGTGTTTGGATTGCATATTCGAAAAAAATTGGAAGATTCGGAAAAAACATCTGCATTTTATTTGATTGGATTTTATGGAAACTGATCGGTGACATATAGGATAGGAGTCGGGTTTAAGTTATTAGCATTTGGAAGGGTGGGGGAATCAATCTAGATATAATAAAGTTATTTAGTTAAATTAATTTTACTAAAGAGATGTTTTTCGTTATGAGGTATGAGTGGGGGTTGGTAGGAATATGAATTAGAAACATTTCGGAAGACTTGGAGGAAACCCTTTCAAGAAGGTTGCCTACATTTAAATAAAACAATTGACTTTAGGTATCGCAGACAAGATGGATGCCGGAAGCAAGATGGCGGGCATAAAATTTATTGATTTTTAAATTTTTAAATAAAATTTTGAAAGTGACATCATCCAAGATGGCGGCCAGCTACGTCATCTTCGAATCCTACAATCCTATCCCAGATCACACACCTCAGAATCGGCCAAAATATAATACTTTTGTGTACTTATTTTGTTGGATGTGTTTATTAAGTTTGTATTTCTGTTACCTTTGCGTAACATGAACGCTGTACCAATTGTGAAGTCGCTGAACACACAGGTTTGGAAATATTTTGGTGCACCAGAGCATATTGCTTCTGATAATGCTCCTTATTTTACATATTGTGCATTTAAGAACATATGTTTCCGTTGGGCGATGAAGCATTTAACTTCAAGCCCGTGTTACCCTCGCAGTAATCAGGTCGAGCGGTTCAATAAGAACTCGAAGGCCTGCTTTAAAATATTCTGTAATGCCGACCAAACCTTTTGGGACAAGGATTTGGAATTTATTAACTTAATGTTTATTTGTACTGTGCATAGCACCACTGGTGTTCTTCCCTGTGTTCCCTGTTTGGGTCGTCATCCATCCCATCCTCTTCTTAATATTTGGGGTCTCCCTTCTCCCGCATCTAGTTGAATGATACTGACAGGAACCGGTTTATTGGAGAGGTGGCGTAAAGCCTTGCTGCAGCGAAAAGGAAGGTCGCGGAACATTTAGATAGGACTAGGATTGAGCCTCCTTTTCCTGTAGGCGATCTTGTGTTATGCAAAAATTTCGCGTTAGCTGATGCGGGCACACAGCAGAGTGCCAAGTTCTTGATAAAGTTTAATGGACCTTATGTCCTAAAGAAGAATTTGGGTCCTAATACTGTATTGTTGAAACTACCGAATTCCCCTTGGGGAACTCGGAAGGCGAACGTCAGTCATTTGAAACGCTTTGTACCGAGGGTTTGAGTATATAGAGTGTACTTGAATTTGTATGGATATTATGTGTAAGACTGTATTTTAAGGATATTTATTGGATTATGTTCTTTTTTGTGTTGACTTTTTTTTTTTAGTGTTGTGATTGTGATGCGCGCATCCTATGTACCTCGCCCAGATTCCCTCATCTTCTACTTCTGTAGTTTTTCTTGTTTACTTTTCCACAAGTGCTCCTGCTTTCTGTTTTCTTCTTATTTCTGCTTCATGCTTCTTCGCGTGCCGACCCACTTCAAGATGCGACGAATCCTGTGAAGAAGTGTGATGACTGGAGCTACTGTGATGTCTGAGGTTGTCTTCGTGCCACGCGTCCGGCCGCCCAGATGCATTGTTTGTTGCTGTACTCCTGTGGTTGGGAGTTGCTGGGCTTGAGTCCCCCTGAGCTTAACCCACTACGCTTTGCTGTGTGGCTGGTTGCCGCTGCTCTGAGATGCTGCGTCTGTGGCAGCCCTCTCTCTTCTTTCTTACTGCTGCCTGGAGGATGTGTGTCCCCTAAGAGTTTTTAACTTTGTCTTTTTTCACTTTTACTTCGTCATATACTTTCACTTCAAGATTTACTTCAAGATATTAGTTTTTATTGAAACTTATCTATGAGCATTATGATTTAATTTCTCAATATGCTACTTGTTATATACTACATCAAGACTTGTCTCATTTTTATTACATGTCGAACTATTCTTGTGCATTCCATGAAGTATCACTTCAAGATCTGTTTCCTTACTATGTACTGTATGAACTTTTGTCACAAGATCTTCAAGATTTTGTTTTTTATATTAACTTTTCTTCATCTCCAAGAGTGTTACTGCATACATATGTGCGTACATAATTTTTTATTACTGTAGTTTTCCTGTATCTAGTCAGTTGCTTGATAGTTTGCGGTTTCATGATAGTGATTTTTGAATATCCAGTTTGGAGCTCGTTGACGCGTCATTTGATATATGTCAAGTATATTGTCTATTTTGGTAATACATTTTGAGACACGCTTATGTGAGAAATCGTGAATTTCCTAATATGCACTGTCATATTCGTCATGTTGATTATGATGTTTAACACAGAAATGTTTATTGATTCTAGCTTGACGTTAATGTCTAATTTAAACAGAGTGGCAGGTCAAATGTATTTTATGTCTATTTATGTGCGTGTAAGTACCATTCGGATAATTTGTAGAGTTTGGAAAATTGCTAACTTGCGAAATATGTACCTGCTTAATATGTTTTTGTAATTTTAAACTGACAATTTTCTACACTCGCAAATTATGTTGCTTGCTGTTTACATTTTGAGCCATAAATTACAGTAAACCATCAAAAATTTATGTTAGTAGAACCTACAAAATTATGTATGCATGGTTTCATAGTGTTCATTAGCATTTTGTAATTTACAACTGTCCTATTGTGTCTTTTGTTTATAGAAATTACTCTTGCAACTGTAAGAGGACATTTAGGGTAGAAGCGAGTGTGGGTTCCCAATGCAAATAGGCCCAAGTTATTAAAATCTTTTCATAATTTGCCATCGGGATGTCGTATGAGGATGCGAAAGACTGAGGTGCAAATAAAAAGTTAATATTTTGAAGGGCGATGAGAGATGACATCTTAGAAAATGTGAGAACATGTCATGATTACCAGTGTACAAAGCAACCTCTGAAAAGCAAGGTAAACCACTATTCGGTGCAACCACCAGAGAGGTTTGCCAAAAAAATTTCAAAGACATTTTGGTCCGTTTCCTTGGTCCAGCAAAGGTAGCACATGTATGTTAATTATGATGGATGGGTTCTCTTATGTTGCTTTTGTTGAGCCTTTTAGAGAACTGACAGCTCCTACCATCTGTTCTAAGCTGCAAAATAATACATTGAATATATTCAGGAGTCCAGAATTGTTAGACTGTTTTATTTTTCGGAGAAGCAGATACACAACTTGTGTTTCTCTTGGGTATCAAACACATGCATGCGAGTCCATGCTATCCTTGTCCTAACCTGGTAGAGAGGTTGAAAAAATCTGTGAAGGGTGCATTAATCATTTATTACCACAATGAGCAACGGAAATGTGATGCGCATTTGGCTTTACTGAATGTAGCGTTAAACAACACCCAGAATTCGGTGACGGGAAAATCGTTTGGCTTAGTCATGTTTGGATGTGAGGATCCTCATCCGCTCATTAGTTTTGGGGAAACGAGTCCCTATTGGTTGCTGCCGATTCAAAGCAAACTTCTCTGTGATTTGGAAAGAGGCACGTGAGTCCTCGATTAAATCCTATAAACAAGTGCTGGAAAAATATAACCAGGAGCGAAAAAATGTGACCGAATAAGGTAGGCGACTTAGTCGTAGGTAGGAAGGTTATCATCAGTAAAATGGCAGATAATGTATCGTCTAAATTGTCAAACGTTATTGATGGTCCTTATTGCCTTTAGTAATTTTCTACTCCTGTAAGTGTGAACTTGGGTGTGCTAGGAGGAAATGTTTTGTTAAAGAAGGCAAATATTGTAGCCTTGAAACCATATAATGCAAATGATCTAGATGTAAATCCATAAGATCTTTGGAAACATAGAGGTATAACGGCACACTAGTGTCTTTGGTCTTTTCTCTATGTGATTTGTTTTTGTCACTGTTTCTTTGGTTCAATTGTGAGTGGTTATGCACCTCTATGATTTTAATTGGCCCATTTATGTAAGGTATAGTGTTTGGCTGAAGAACCACGGCTCAGAGTTTTAAGGGGGGAGGTTGTGACGACCACTTTCATGATCGTCACATTATCATACCTGATTACTGTTGTTTTCCTTCCTCTTAACTTTGAGCACCAGTCGTCCATTTACATATTTTGTTGTGAAGTGCTTCTATAAATGTGTCTTGAAACATGTTTTTGTCGCATGTCCGAGAAGGAAGACGAGGTTGAAGTTCGTTTACGTTAACAGGATATATCCCACACTTCCTAAAGCCTGATATTAGATTTTCTGCAGAATTTGGAGCTAGTTTATACATGAGTCTCTTTAAAATAAATGGAAAGCATTGCTTTTGCAGTACAGTATCCTTCAAACCTATCTTGCTAGCCTTTTCTTTCAGATAGTACATATGTTTTCTCCATGCTACTTACATGGGTCGAAAGTAGGAAACATCTAAAGGCTGGGTGAGATGTGTACTGCTTACTGGTAGGCATACGACGGATATGTCACTGTCTCTGCACAACTTTAAAACACGTGGCGTTAAATGTCAGCATAAGTTGTCACAGATCATAACTTTTTTTCCATTATGTTTTGTAAGTCATGGTAACATCATGGTTGTAAACCACTGACAGAAAGTGTTGCTGTCGAACCATCCACTTGGGGCATTTTTGTACCGGCAGCCTGTAGGGCCACCTACTGTTCATGTTGACCACATATTAACAGATTTATAGACTACACATGAAGGAAGGATTTCTCCTTCAGCATTCCCAGGAAACATCAGGGAAATGCTGGATTTGGAGGAGTTGCAAAAATGTTCTGGGTATATTGTCTCTCTTCTTACGAGAACTCTTTTCTTTCCTGGGTCATCAATTTAGTTACTTTCGTCAAAGTTCCAAACGTGTCTTCCAGGCTCATCCTTCACTTCAACATTCAGGTGATTTGCATATTCTCGTTTTATTTTTTAATCTACTGCTGCCCTGCTTCTTTTAATATTACTCGCAAAACGCGCAATCAGTTCAGGATGTCTTTTACCGAATGACATCACCCATTCATGACCTGGACAATTATTTTTAACCTAGGTACGTTCTTACCCAACCATAGCAACGTAAGATTTTACTACCATTCGTAGTTCTAAGGATGTTACTGAAAATCCACAGTCTCTCATTTCTATGACAAATTCGTCTTCGTCTTCATCACTTAAAGTTTGTGTGAAACCTGGACGTGCACTAGTTCCGGAATTACCATCTTTCAGTTTATTTATCAAAGTCCTTCTGAGAATATTAAATTGTTCTGTTGCTTTCCGCTGGGACGTTCCTTTGGTTCTTTATAGCTGCAAGATATTCTTCAACTGTTTGAACTGTAGTCTCAATATCTTCTATTTCCTGCAGGTTTTTTATGTTTTCGTGTCATTTCAATCAAACCTGAAACAAGGGAAATATTTATACAATTCATCATCAACTAAATCTCCTTCATATGTACAACATTGTGTGGATACTTTGCTCCACTTTCGTTGATGTGCAATGTGTCCCCAAAATCAGAAAATAATCTAACCTACAAAGTAAATTAATTCGTTACAGTAATACAATGTTCGGAAACGCTAAACTATCATATTATTCGGCAACCACACACAATGGGCAATGAAGGGAAAGTCAACTTACGTCTAAAATAATTCACTTTCAGTGCGATGGGTACAGGTTTATTTCTCGAAGTTTTTTACACATATGAACACATGCCTACTTTCCAGTCAACAGGATATCCGAAATGGCCACTGGAAGTTGTGCTTGTTCTTATCTGCCAATTCCCCTATATTATGGAATATTTGAAAAACTTTCCCACTGCCAATATTCAACTGGTTTTGTTCTAATGCACCAGAATATATTTTTTAAATGGGGTAAAGTTTGACCCTAAGGAGCCAAGTAAGCATTAGTAACGGTCCTGTAGTTTCAAGTTGTACTGTAGGCCTACTTGTGGCGTTCTCTAACTGTCTAGTAACTGCTTCTGCCCCTCTAGATAATTAATCGCTTCGATCTGTATCTGCGCTACAGTCATCATTCTCCATCTTGTTTTCCAGCTCAGCTGTTCCCTGGTCATTCCGTAGCCTTTGTACATGCTCAATACCATCATCATTGCTAACACTACCGTAAGGATTTCCTCTCAAGAAATAAATTTTCTTTGCTTCACCTGACACTGCCTTTGTACATAACAAAACTATGTGTGGTGTTCGAGCCTATTCGATTCCTCTACATACTGCATACTGTCGAACAAAAATGTTGTATGATAATGAAACACAACTTGTGCCAACACATTTACACGCCATATGTTCTTCCATATAAGTGTAATAAATGCGTCTGTGATGCCTTTATTGCAGTTATTAATATTTACTGAAATTGTATTTATTAAGGTAATTCTTCAACACTACTATCCCGTTATTTACTTTATGAACAGTGATTAGTGATTACTATTGTAATTGTTTTTATTACGTAACTGAACATGGTCTTAGATGTAAGTCATAACAATTTTTTTCAGAAATAATGAGTAATTTAGGTTGTTTTATAATTTATATATCTATGCTATAAGTGGTATTGTCTATGGAGCAAGGAATAGGGGAGTTCTCTCTGGGAGACCAAGCGGAGTGGACGTAATGACTGGAAGGCTACGAGACTTACAAAGAACGACGACGGCTTTGCCGTTCTGAGTCATTCCGAAAGAAGATCATCTGGGTGATCTGGATGACCGTATTACCCGGTAGACAGAAGGACTGGAGCCTGCCTACTACAGAAGATTGGTAACGTTAAATGATCACGTTACTGTGGTAGGGCCAGCCAGCACCGCCGTACTTTTTTTGTGTCAAGACATTTTGGTTTACACACTGAGATCGCGGACTGGAAGTGCTGCAATCTGGCTCTGCGATGGGGATTATCAAGTAGCCTAGGTCTTAGGGTTTCTGTAGCTAGGTATCATTTTTATATTCCTCCAGTGTTTTTCCTTGCTCCACCACCATTTCGACTGAATTTTGCAGCATATTGTATATAATTATTTCGTATTCCTGCTTCAAATTTTAACATTAATTAACGTATGCTACCATCCTGTGAATGTTCTGTAATGGTCAACTACGATCAAATATTACATGCTATACTGTTATTTCCTGTCTATAGTAATATTCAGTTCCTTTAGTGTAGGATTCTAATGTCACCTATGAATACCTGGAACGGATCTACGCCATCTTGTTTGAACCCTGAGTTAATTTTCTGGCAATGAGTTAAATGAATTTTAATTTTCTGTTGGTGCATGTGTTGGTTATTTAAAGTATCATACATTGCAGTATAATTATTACAGAGTTTTATGGAGTAAATCAATTTAACGCAAAAAAAAAGCCACATAAAGTAAAGGGAAAACTGTGATATGGATCATTAATATGAAATGCCCAGCACTACAGCCGACATCTTCAGGATATTTGCTTTATATTATATGAACTACTTAATACTGTAGCCGACATCATAAGAATATTTGCATCACACATATGAGTTGCGTAACACTGTAGCCGACATTTTATACATATTTGCTACATACATACGAACTGCCTAGAACTGCAGCCGACATATTCATGACATTTGCATCATACATATGAACTGCCTACCACTGTGGCCGAAGTCTTCAGGACGTTGGCATCACAACACTGTAGCCTATAACCTTAAGATATTGGCATCATACATATAAACAGCCTAACACAGCTGCCGGCATTTCCATCATATTGACTCACACATACGAGCTGCCTAACACTGCAGCTGACATATTCAGGATATTGGCATTCACATATAGCTGCCTAACACTGTAGCCAACATCTTAAGGGCACTGTAATTCACTCATACGAGATGACTGTCACTGCAGCCGACATTTTCAGGATATTGACAATCGTGACTGAAAATAATAACTGAATTTCACAGGCTTAACGGAGCTAGTGTATGAACTGATAGTTGTTATCTTATTAGCCAATTATATTGGAAAAATGTGAAACTGTCAATATAATTGACACAGTAAATTTACACAACTTTGTCGCTGGTGTATAATATTTAGGCACAAGCAAATTTCAATTGTAAGTAGTAAATTTCCTATACAGGGCATATTTTCGTCAATACATTAAGATGGACTAGTAATGTTTATAAGTGCGTGTATATAACACCAAAGGACAACGTTTACATTTTTGGTTCGCTTTTACAAATATAAGGGTACAGGTAAATATTGAAAGAAGAAGCTAACACAAACGGTTTGTTTCCTCCTATATGTATTGAAACACTGCTTAACGTAAAGCACACAAGCTTGCTTGTGTAGGGGTTTTAACTTCTTTGTTTGCGAGCCCAGATATCTTGACTTCGAATTTAACAAACTGACGAGTAAAAGATGTGCTTAGCTCGGAGGAGTAAAATATATCTGGTGACTTGTGATCGTAGTTCACCTTGGTGTGATAATAATGAATTTTAAGTTACAAGGAATCTCTGTGCCGGTTTAGTTACATATATTCTAACGATCAACGCGATGTTGCTGCTATTGTCTGGAATGTGAGGTACTTCTATAGTATATCTGTTACAACTGAGCAACTTACGTCAGTTGTAGCTACACGAAGGCGGTAGTTTTTACATAGATCTCGCGGCTGATTGGCTGCTGTTATATTGACTGTTAGGCTAGTGTAAAGTGAAGTTGTTTGCTTGGAATCAGCGGGGATGTGTAAGTATCAGGACTCACTCTTGACGAGAAGATATCGACTGTAGGTTAGGGAGAATGCCAGCAGGGTAGGGGGTAGATAGTCGCCACAGCCACCCCTTCTACAAAGCCCTCCACCAGGAACGTACATGCGAACAAATAGGCTAGCCGTGGACAAGGGAGGGGAAAGTTACCAAACCTGAGAGCATGTCTCGCGCGCTGCCGTCCTACGGAAGCTTTAATTAGACTGACAGAATCCGGTATTCATTTACTTAACAAATTAAATCCGCTACTCTGAATCAGAAGCGACGAAAAAGGGCTCTATGGAAGGTACGGACAACAATGCTGCAAAGGGACGAAGGAAGAGAGAGAGCGAGATAGAGCAAAAAGGAATGTGCGGGGGAAGGCAAATGGGTAGGAAAGAAAATGCCGTGACAGAGACAGCTCGATGTGAACTGCCTTGCAGCCGCTACACTAGGTACAGTTCGATCCACGCAAATACGGCTCGAGTAAGCGTGTCACTAGCCATGCTGTAATAACTACTTTTTTATGTTTAGAAACACGTATATAGGTGACTGTCTGGGAGGACATATTTCTCGCGTTAGAGATCTAAAGATGCAGAAGCGATAAGGACAATACATGAACTCACATCGCGCCTCAGCATAGGCTTTGTACAAAAGTTTCATAAATGGCGTACAATCTTCCCACCAACAACTCGCCTGTATGGGACGTTCAGTGGCAACCCTACAAATTAATACGAAATATTAAAGATAAATATGTATTGTACATGCCTACACACTTTAATAAAATCTCCACCAAAATTTTCATACCTAAAAACGACCACGAAAAAAAACATGTCCACCATTTTCGGCAGCATAAAACCTAAAGTTGGAATACACATACGTAACGTTGTTTGAATGCCATTACTTGGCATTTATAACTCACACACACTGAATAGTTTGTGTAACTCCTGAACATCAGACTGCTCCTAGCCTGGGCAGACGGCCACATAACATGTATAGTTGTTCATGTCTGGCATAATAAATTACTCTAAATCAACGGTACCGTACAAACAGTTGTGAAATAATTTGTCAAATAATATTTAAAAATTAAATCAAAACTATCTACGTTTCAGTGACATCGGATAACAGGAATATAATTATCGGCAACAGTATCTAAAGACATTTGTATAGAGAACTGATTAAGATTAATAAGATTTTGGCAATTGCAATGAAAATGTTATACAGATAAAATATACGATATAAAGATTGAGACTATGGCAGAAGTAATTCTGCCTAAATAAAAATTTGCTTCAGTTCTTGAAAATTTTAGAAAACAGTGTATAATATATTTATCAGAAAATTTATGTTACAATTTCCGAACACAATACAGTGGCTGAAAATGAGATGGAAGGATACTCGACCAGAACCAGTCTGGTATCGCACGCGGCGATCAGTATTACTATGCACACGCTCCATGTACTGCCTAGTGTGTACGTACGTGTTAAAAAGAGAGCTGGAAGGGTACCCGACCAGAACTAGTCTGGTAACGCACGCGGCGATCGGTATTACCATGCATAGGTTTAATCCCCATTAGCAATCGATGTTGGGCCAACGTTGAAAATTGGTTGCATACATTGGAATTATATTGTGTTGGAAAACACGCGTTAATACAATGTTGGCGCAATACAATACGCCAGCAAATCTGTTCGAAAGTATAACATTATTGCAATAAATTAGCAACATTCTGAAAATAGTTATAGTACAGTAACAAAAGTCTGAACAAATTGGAAGACCAAAGTATTGTTTTTATTTAATTTTTTGGGTTGAATGTTAGTTACACTTCGGTAAACATACTGTTGGGGCTTAGTGTGTATATTTACTTACATCGGGCCAACATTGGATAACCAACATTTTACTCTGAGTTAAAAATATTTTTTTAAAATATAACATTACCAAACTTTCAAGTTTATAATATAATAAGATTACTTAATTAAATAAATAAACATTATGTAATTTTTGCTCTTTTGGTTATAGTGTGTTCTGTGATCGGATTGTCGATTCGAGAGAAACTTCACTACTGCCACCTTGGATGATGGCTCTACCTCCAACTTGGATGACATCACGGTCGCCATATTGGATGATGACACTTTCAAAATTGGCGAAATTTCCTAAAATTTAAAATTTTTCAAAAATTTAAAATTATAACCATTCTAAAAATTATAAAGCAATAAAAGTTATTCCCACCATCTTGTTTCTGGCATCCACCTTGTCCGCGATACCTGCTGTCAATTGTTTCACTTAAATGTAGGCAATCTTCTTGAAGTGGTTTCCACAGAGGCTTCCCAAATTTTTCTACACTGCATTCCTATCAACACCTTTTCATACCTCATAACGATAAACATCTATTTAGTGAAATTATTTTATGTAAATAACTATACCACACCTGAACGGAGTCCACCCACCCATCCCCAAGCTAAATACTTACACCCGACTCCTACCCGAACTATCTTTGGACGGTTTCCAATAAATCTAATAAAATATTGGGTTTTTCTACCAGGCTTCCAAAAATTTTTAGATTTTACATTCCTAACACGTCCCACTGACATCTCACAATGAAAAAACATTTTTCTTAGTAAAACTAATTTATGTTAACATCTAAAGCACAACTGAACCGGCTCCCCCACCACATCCACTAACTATCCCCGAACTATCCCCAATAAATCCAATCAAACCTTAGGGGGTTTCTCAGAGTCTTCCGAAAATTATTCAAATTTTGCATTCCAATCTAACCCCACTTACATCTCACAATGTAAAAACCTTTTTTCTTAGTAAATATAATTTGTATCCCAGTAAATCCAATCAAATTAACTATAGAGATATTCTCCAAGTCTTCCGAAAACTTCTTGATTTCGCATTTCAACCTAACCACACTCACACCTCATATATAATATAACATTGTTAAATAAATAAAAACACAACAAACACTATATGCCTAGACAAAGCTCTCTTAGTAACCCAAGTACTTATGCATTAAGTCACTGGCAGAAACCTCTCCCTCCCCTTTTCATCACTAGCCTATTTAGCCTTTTCCTTCTTCCCAAGTCAGCACATGCCGGCTTATCACGTGCTCATCACGTGACACTCCTACCTTCATGTCATGATGCCGTCCTACCACCACCCCTCCCTCGTCAAAACAGCACATGCATGTGTCGCAGTATGGTGCAATACTAACCTTAGTATTTTTCCCTCTCTCTCCCATCACACGATTCATCACATTTCTGAGACATGACATCATATTGGTGTCACAACATGGCGCAACTCTGTAGGTGACTTTCAGCACCTTTCTCGCGAGCAAATTCCCCCCTCCCCCCAGTACACCAACATTATGCCCTCCTCACTGATTAAGTTCATACATGTTTCACAGTTTGGTGAAATACTAATCTTTGAACTCTTCCCACCCTCCATGTACTCCCGAGTCAGCACAATCATAAGGCATGACGCCAGTATGTGCACCATCCTGGACACTAATCTAGCATCCAGCCTGCAAACACTTCTAACTTGGTGAGTATGAAAATATGTAACTTTTAAGTTCTGTGTCTTTATATAATTCAAATATATGCTTGGAATATAAAAGCACATACACCGTTGAATCGTTTTTTGTCAAATTAATTACTATAAATTTTTTTATCTTCGTATACATCATCACGTAGGCATTGAAGAAGGGATATCTAGGTACTACAAAGGAAATAAATGTTATTCAGTGTAAAACCATATATTTATTTACTAAAAATTAAATACACTCAAGTGAAACCCAAATTTCAAAATGTATATTTTGTTAACCTACGAGTCATCACATCTCGTATGTCCAAGCCACCTCACAAGTACGCGATTATATTTTAGTTTCAATATCTTATCCACCAAATACACATCAGAAAACTTCGTAGGCTGTATTTCCTCTGTACAGGAGCCACCAATGATAGGTCCACCATGCAGATCTTCTAAATAATACATCAAAGGATACGAATATCTTATGCGCACTATCCTGTATATTTCAGCTTACCAGTTGTGACGATAAGCCTTGTGAAATAAACTACATTGTTTGGAGATTCGTACCAGTTCACAAATATTTGCTTAAGTAATACGGGGAGCCTTAAATTTTTTGCTAGCGTACATAGTATAAAGCAAGGCATCGCCCTTAACATCTTCAGGTTTCATACACGTAGTTGAGTAAACTGTAGTATTACATTCGCAAACAAGTGTCGGCAATAATGCAAGCCACTTATAGTTTCCATTAGCAGTGAAATGCTTCCAAAGTTTAGTTTTAAGTGTTCTATGGAAGCGTTCATCGATGCTAGCCTTAAGTCCCGAGCAAGTCGAATAGTGATTTATACCATACTTTTCCATACATTTACGGAAAGTAGCATTATAGAATTCGTGACCATCGTCTGTATGAAGATTACTAGGTATTCGTCCGTGTGCGACTATGGTGTCCATAGTTTTTGGAACTTCTCCGGCCATATTGTTTTTGAGAAGTATGGCCCAGGCATACTTTAAAATGTATCGACGACTGTTAAAATATTCAGAATCCCTTTATTTGCACGGACGAAGTATTGCATTTCTATAAGCTCAGGCTGAAAAGTATCGTCCAGTCTTTTCATCACATACTTTCTCCTGGGATACTTATTTATAGCTGCTTTATGAAGTTTGTTGAAAACACCACATTTAATAATTTTTTTCGTCGGTTCTTCAAGTATGGAAATTTTCTCATTAGTTTTTCTCCAACGGCTCTTTATTACTTACCCAAGTCTCGGACAATTCCTCAAGTATGGATATTGTCTCATTGGTGTGCGACCAGTTGCCTGCTGCCAGCGAAGCCAGGAGAATTCATAAACATATTCATTCGGATTGTCCCAGAAAACATAGGCGATTTTATTTCCAGTTACAAGTTAATGTGTTGGGCCTGTACCGACGGATGTGCTTAACCTCGGAAATGGCCTGGCTCTAATGACCAATTTTTCGTGCGATGTATCTTTAAATCTTCTTGTTGCGGAATTATTGTTAGCAAAGTGGGAATTATTGTATCGCAGCAATAGTCGATACGTGCGCAGATCTGATTCAGTAAAATGCCCCACTATTCTCCGAAATAAAATAATTATACATGGGCTCTGTGAACTTTTAACAGTGTGTTTGTCGACTTGCATGTTATCTCCAGTCAAAACATTTACTTCATTACTACCAAGAAAGCATTTACCACCACTGCTCTACAGACCGTATATGGGGTCGCTGTTTCGTTCAGAAAATGAAACAATATAGTGGTTAAGAAGCGAGTCAACCTCAAGTCCCTCCTCCCGCACACGTTTTTGGTCTCGCTTGTGCAAGAGTTAAATCAAAGGCCTGTCATCTTCGCCCGAGTCTGTATCTCTGCCCTGTGTATCTCTTTTCGTTTTCTATTCGTTGGTTGGTCCTCGTCCTTGATTTCCTGTTTGATTTCTACTGTAGGTGTTGTATCCTTGTGATGATGCAATGTTGGTTTGTCGAAACGACTTGTGATTGGCCGGAAGGTATCTTCTCTCCTAACCTCAAGGGCTAATCTGTAATTTTTGGCTAGTAAATCATACAGCCTCTATTGCTCGCTGGAGATCACCTGTCAGTGCAGTTCTGTCGTCCATTGCTAACTGAGAGGTAACCACGTTTATTCATGCATTTATACCTTTGCAGAGAATACATTATTTTCGATTTACAGAAATCACTCCCTCAATGTTATCTATTCTTTCAGAACAAATGTCTTGTACATTCTTTATATGTCTCATAATGTCTGTTTTCGAGGCCAGTTTCGAAATGTGTTCTGTAAAGATATTATTTCGGCATGCCTTTGTGAATTTGAAACATTAATTAAATCTCGTAGTCTAGCTTCTACACCCTCTGCATGACAGTCGGTAGTCAACAAGTCATCTAGCACTTTTTTTTAACACTCTCAATCTTTTGTCCGATATGTGACAAGTCTCTGCGAATAATAGTGATGCGAACCTCCACGTACACATGTTCAGCGCTTCTATTACCGCCAAGCTTGGAAATGGTACCACGACTCATGGTCGAGAACGTATCATAAACTTATCAATGCCCCTTCTGTTCCGAGCCTTGTGTAGTTCACAGTCTTTAATGATTACCATTACACTGTACTTGTGTTTCCAGCAAAAATTACATACCTTGGAATTATTTTAAACCGAAACAAAATTGTATAAAAGGAGCTAAATTATACTCTTACTCCCATGTCTCGTGACGTAAGATATGTAAAATCTGGTTTAAGTATCCTCACCTCTCATAAATAATCTACAACTTGAAACACATATTCCTGGCTATAAGTTTTGTGGTCTAGGGACAAAGCTACAGAAAAGACTACTAGCACGAGGTGACAGTGGTATCAACAAACTTAAATCTTGCCAGTGGTACGACATATCTTAAGCTCAATACAAAGATTTGGAATAAAGACACGAGTCAGATAAGGTACTAGTACACAGAGCTGATGAGATACGCAAAGCGCCAAATACGGGACTCGGGGAAAAAATAACCGCCTGGGGTGTCTCCAACATAATGAAAGCCAAGGTCAACCTGGGCATGGGTTTGCAACCGCGCAAAACCAGGAAAATACGCAAAAGAAATACCAAGAGAAAAAAAATCCTGGACCGAGAAAAAAGTGAGATACGAAGACTGGCGGCTGCCTGCCCGCACTAATTCCTCCTATAGGGGCCCTAGCTGGTATTGCAGGTGCAGTAACAAACATAGTAAGTGCGGCGAAGAAGGCTTGTAATGACCAAAAACAACTGGACGAAAACACGCGTCACAACAGTACGCTAGAAGCAATTGCTGTGGGTAAAAAATACTTTACATATGTCGTCTGTACCTGGCGGAGTTGCAGAAGAGAAGAAAAATAAGTGTCGTATGAAAATATGTTAAAGGTTACTACCTAGAATGCCACTGACGAGCATTGACGTAGAATTTTATGCTTGAAAGCTAAAAATACCAAACTTTAAGGTAGTGTATATGTGTAACAAACTACCATCTAAACATAAAAAAAGAATGTGGTATAATAAACCATGATACTTCATACGGCCCGGCACACACTGGGTAGCTTACTAGTGTGGGAGCAGAGTCGAATATTACAACAGTTCGCGTCCACTGCGCGAGCTATGCAAGTACCTTAACAACATTATACTACGAACCCCAGCAATTATTAAACTCGTGGAACTGTGGTCATTTGCGCCTTGCATACCTATCTAAAATACAATGATACGCAAACAATTTTTATTCGCTTAAAAAATATAATAAAAGGCCCTGCACACCTTTGAATGTCCGTCAGTATGTCTAATCACTCTGGTTGGCAAAACTTCTGAACTGAGAGTTACATTTTACAATTCCCTGGAACTAGAAGAAGGCGACTGGAGCATCGGTCTCGCCATTTGAAATCCTACAACTCTATTGCGAATATTGAACTGAATAAAAATGCATCGCTTCGGTACATTTCTAAAAGGAAGCAATGATACGAGGGGAATCAATATTCTTGCCAGTACGTATGAACTGGGAGACATAGCTGATTTCGTCAGGAAGTCTCTACGAGCAGACGTAGTGTTGAACTAGGTGGTAACCCATACACTTTGAAAGCGGAAATATTACGCATTGAAAATATAGACTTTACAAAACAATATACGATTGGTGCAATGCTAGGGTTCGAACACAGTATATACGAAGCAGGCCAAACACAGCACGTCAACATTACGGCAGTAAATGTAATATGTACAAAATGTATTTTGGCAAATAGTAATTACGTTAACCAAAAGCCCAGCAGCTCGATATACGAGTTTTCACCTGTCGTGGGACCTGAGTATAAAATCGTTGAGGTGCCTCAAAGCATCATTTACATTCCGATCGTTATGAAGAGTGTTGAAGAAGTCACTGTGTCACTGGTCGACCAAAATGACAAACTATTAAATTTCAGAAACGAAGAAATCACTCCACGACTACAATTGAAATGATGGGGCTAAAGTTCATGGGTAAAGAGAATGAAGGTAGGCCTCGCATCGAACCTAGGATCAGTTGGTCGCGAGGCGAAGGTGCACTAACAACTACTAACGTCAAGTTTCTCCGCGCGCAAGGCTACAAAGTGAATCGCAATGGTAGACAACATTCTCGACATAACACAACCAGCCGAATTCGACAACCAAATAAAAAAATACGAGTTTCTCTGCTACCAGCAAATTTAGCAGGTCCGTTTGCGCCCGGGAGGGAAATGCAACGCCAAGATATTTACATTCTTCCTTGCAAGTCTTTTTTGCTTGTACAAGGCACGCATACCAAAGCCGACGAAACTCACCCTACTACCACAAACATTGTGCGCAACGGTATACTTCACATAGTTGAACGTATTATTTACGAGTTTAACAGCGTGACTGTCGATGAAACGAGAGCCTGAGCATAAAAACAATAATAAAAAACTACCTCTTGCTTACGCCCAACATCTTCCTTTATTCGAAATAGTTGGTTGGGCTCTAGACGATAACTATAAGGTACCTGTATATGAAAATGGAAAATTCGAAGTGTGCATTCCTCTAAACATGTTGCTCGGGTTCGCAGAGGACTATAATAAAATAACCATAGGAGCAAGACAGGAACTGGTACTAATGCTGGCTACATCACATATCGATGCGCTACTAGGAGTTCAGGATAAGCCAGACCTGGCTTCAGTGACAGTGTTAGGTTTTCGATTGGTTTGTCTCACACGTCATGCCCAGCACACGTGAAAGGGCCAGGCTCCTAAATTACATCAAGAATGAAACAGTTATTGATATAGCATTCAGAAGTTGGAGTCCGGTCACGTGTCCTCTTCTAGCCGGTGGCAGACTTAATCACTGGATTGTAAAGACTTCATTGAGCACTGTAAAACCACGATACGTCATACTCGTACTTCAGAACAACAGATTAAGGCTAACATATAAACTTTCGACCACTGTAAAATCGAAAATGTAAAAATATTTTTGAACCTCGAAAGTTACCCTTACGTCGACTTGAATGCTTCGTTTGACCATGAATAATACATGCTACCCTACGCTTCATATTCACAGTTTAAAACAGCATACTACGGTAGCGAATCATGCCTCATACTGAGTCTGAAATTTCATCATGATGTGGCATCTTTGCTAGTTTGTAATACTTCTAAACAAAACGAGAGAGTTCAAATGGTACTGTGGACTGTAGAATTGAAATTATTTGCGAGGAAAACATCCCACAGAATACAGCCGTTTATTTTCTTATTATAGATACACGATAGAATAGTAATCTACGATTGTTTCTCGGGCTTGGTGAAATTGATGCATTAATTAAGAACGTATAAATACATAGCGTTTCAAGGTTCGAACAGCCATCGCTAACACGATGTACTGTATTCTGGAATGTCTTGAGGATAAAAACGTCTTCGTACTTTAAAAAAAAATCGCTGTGACGTATGGAGATGGTGGCTTAAGAATCAATTTCATTGGATTAACTGAAACGAAGGCGAACTACCATACGAGCAAGCTACAGACGAAATCGTTGTATTACTGAATAGAGACACCGAGAGCGTATACCTGGCCGCGAGAGAACAGAAGAAACATTTTAGCAATTTGCGTATAAAAGACGTGGAAATAGTAGACGTGCAGGACGGTTGCCCGTCACTACGTAAACTAGCAGGAAATTCTGATAGTGAATTTGTAAGCACAGCGAAAAGATCCCGGCTCCTCTACACATGGCGTAACTCTTCACGAAACTTATAAATAAAGGAATAAAAAATATGTAGGTTGGGAGAAGAAACAAGTACTAAATGCTTTATTACAATGATTTTGACACCTAATGTTTACTACCCAGAACAAGTTGGCGACTCGAACATAGGACAGCACGAAACAGAAGAAGAAACGTGACAATGTAGAAGCATGGCTGGCTTAGTTGTGTGTTTTTTATGGTAAATTACAGTAATATGTCATGACAACCCATGAGTACACAAATACCCAGAAATAACCCCGAAAGAATTCAGTCGAAGTTCAGCAGTTTGTGAACTAGATGACGCCATTTTATCCATTAAATCCATATGTAAGTGTCAGTCCGGGAGACGGGAGGATCACTTATTCGCTCTAGGAAGTTGGATTTCTACGTTCGTACGAGGAAAAATGAGACGGGAATTACCACTGGCTCTTTGCACACAACCCAGCCTCATACGAGCGCTCCTAGCAGCTCATTGAATGATGTACTCCCGGAAACTGTATGGTACACTATATGAGAAGGGATACGCCGCTTCCAGCTCCAGCCACCGTGGACCAGGTGATTGAATTTGCTATAAATCAGGAAAAACCAGCGCACATCTGTCAAAAACTAACACAAGCAGTGAGATAAACGCCCCAGACTGCATTCCTGAAATGTATGGAGAACAGCAGTTTCCTCCTAAAACCGTGGACAAGCAGACCTGCGAACGGCAAAAACCATTTTGGCGCCATATCCTAGCAATGACGAAAGAAAAGTCAGTGCTCGAAACCAGCAGCGAACCCAGATCACGTAAGCTGCGGTGTCTCTGGACAACAGACGGCAAAGTAATAGTAGCTAAAAAAATATCACGCTTACAAAGACATTTACAATTGCAAAGTCTTGTGATACATGCGTATAAATCAGTTCTAAAATTTTGTGGCATAAAAGACATAATTGTGTAAAATTAGTTTGCAATAATTTTGGTTTAAAATTTGACTGGATGAGTGATAATTCTATATAATTACACTTTCAACCATTATTTAAATAAATAATGAATAAACATAATTAACTAAACGTAGTGATGAGCGAAGGTTCTGTGGAGTGTTTGACCAGCAAGCTGTTGGCTCTCTGAAAGATTGCACCACGTTGCGTACTTGCACGTCATACATGCATAGCACAGTGGTGACATCGCTTGCTAAGAATATGCAGTGTTGCGATACTCCTGACTCTCGTCACCGCTCGCGAGCAGTGGTAGGCACGTGTGTGCAGCTCGCCTGCCACCACAAAGCTACGGAACGACTGGTAGTAAAAAAAAATTAGCGTTTTCGAGAGTATTAGGTAAAATTGTATTTTCTATAATTTAAGGGAACTGTCTTGCTAGTTACTCGGGGGATACCTTGCCTCACCTTGTACATGAGCTAGTAGCCCCAAGCAGTATGTGTGACAATATGACACTATTTTACAGCAAATACGTATTCTTTTAAGCATGACAGTCTAGCCTGAATGCACATTTAAAATTCATTTATGCTCCATAAGTACTTTCTGTTAGGTGTACGTTGCGATTACACACATGTCGTAAAGTCCTACTCCGTATGGTGTGTGTATGTATGTCTGTATGTATGTATATATATGTATATATATATACATATATATATATATATATATATATATATATATATATATATATATATATATATATATATATATATGTTGTGTGTGTGCGTGGGAGGGGAGGGGATATGGAGGGGTAATGAGGTGATGAGGTTGGGAAGGGGGGAGGACAGTGGTAATATATATAAACTGATAACACGTCATAGCTCGTTTCAGTCTTTCTGTGACATCTTCGATTGTACTGGCCGTCACCGATATTCTATCAGCGCCTGGTCTACTGCAATTCTACAAGTTCTAATAAGGTATGTGATTTATGTCTGTTTTGTTCAGTGTGCTATATCGTATGTTTGCTTAATGACGAGTGGTAGGCTCGTGGCGTGCTCCAGTGAGCGCACTTTGGCTCCTGTGCTGGCTTACGTCCTTGACTAGAACTGCAGTGCATGCATGGTTGTAACATTACTTGTACGTGACGATAGCGCTCCAGCTGTGTGTGTCTCTGACGTGTAGCTTCTATCGAACTGGCTCCGTACACAGGTCGTAGCCCCCGAACTTCATATCAAATACACTTCCCCTATGCATTCTTGGTAGAACGTATCTTTTGGTAATTTTTTTTTGCCCTTTATTTAATGTTGTAATTTCGCGATGTGATTATTTTGCATGTAAAATGGAATATGAGAATATTCTATGTGTAAGTATTTCACGTATATTTTCAGCACATTGAAATACATACAATCTGTCCGTATTGCTCGCGTTTTATAAAAATGTGTTTTCGCACACCATACCCCCGGGAATCGAACACAGAGTCACGCGGGGCTGGGAGGGTGGGGTAAAATATGCAAGTCTTTCTTTAGAATAATATAGTTTATAGATAATGACATGCAACGGTGCTAGGTGCAGCTTCAGAAATAAGTGACTTATACATATAGCAGCAGCAATTGTCAAAAAATGCAGAATGTTAAATTAAATCAGTAACTAGCCTTCTGTAAAAATTTACACGACTGCGGTGTAAAATAACACTTCTAATACATATTTAATTTTCTTATAAACTATATTTGCAAGATATTATTGACACATGTTCCTACACTCTAAAAAATTTTGTACAATTTACAAGGATTTTCTTTGTACGTTTACAAATATTTGTAAAAATACAAAGATATTCTTTGTAAAATTATTAGTTTATGAAGTTATAAAGAAAAAATTTGTAATACTACAAAGGAATTCTTTGTGCCTATACCGACAGTTCCTGCACTGTCGATTATTTTGTAAAATATGACAAGGCACTTCTTCGTAGTTGTACAAACTTTTGTAAATTTTGAAAAAAAATAAATCCTTGTAAAATTATTATTTTACAAATTTAATAGGACTTTGCTTGCAAAACACTTAGAAAAAATGTGTAGCGAACAAAAATCGTTAGGTTCGCCAGAAATTACTTGTGCAAAGATCACAACCTCTGAAAAGTATTTTTCTGGAATAAAGTGAATGTTTATATTAACTGTGTGATCTAAAAGAAAGAATTTTACTAAACTGTAGACTAAATTAAATGTATATGAATAAATAAAGAAGGAATGATACAGAAGTCACAGTGGTCTAGAGGTGTCCGGCCACTTGGCTCAGTGGTTAGATTTACAACCACCTCCTCGGGTTCAGGACTGGGTGTTTGTGTTCGTCTTGTCTGTGTGCCAGAAGACACCTTTACAACGACAACTACACAATACAAACGTTACTGGGGAAATGCATTAATTAACTACCTTAAAGGGGAGGAATGTTTGGTGCAGTGGCGAGGCGTTAGCCTTGCCATTGTACCAAACATTTGTATAAAAAAAATAAAAAAGGGGTAAAATACGTAGGTTCAAAGCGTGGGGAAAGTGGTTCGAAACTTAACACCTTCCGAATTTTTTTTTTTATTTTTTCATAATAGATTCTGTATACGTCCTTTATTCAAAAGTTATGTGTTAAATAAGTTCATATACTTTGTATTTTATTACACGGAAAACTATTATAGTATTACAAGGAATTTCTTTGGCAACTGGGTTTCCAAGAATTTCCTTTGTAAAAGTAAAAAAAAATTACAGTGCATTCATGAGGGTATATATTAAATATTTGTGTAGAAATAATTTTCCGACATACCTTTAGCCATACAACATATCAGTCAATATTGTTTTACATGCTCCAGTTTCTCTGCGTAGAGCATCATTTTCTACAGTTCCGTGGAGTGAAAACCGTCGAGCCTACTTGTGTGTGTTAGCATCTTGGTGTACCTACCTCTTGCAGTGCCCGGTTTATTGCGTATTCCTTATAGGAAAATAAAATAAATAACTAATTAAAATTCCTTAGTTTTCATGTGCTTCCTGCGCTTTTAATGCAGCGGGCCTAACAAACGTAATTACTCTTCCAGTCCATACACGTGGAGAGCCCTACAATCTATGGATCGTCGAGGTGTTGAGGCGACATCAATTCACCGCCACTTTTTCACCTCTGTTTTTTGGTGAGTTATTTAAATCATATATTGTTTACATTATACTAGTATAACATTCGTATATTCTTTTTTTCATTTTGAGTGATGCAAGGTCCTGTTACGGTACATTAGGATAAACATATCGCACAAGCATAATTTAAACTATTTAACCAACTTAACCGTAAACAATTTCATTAAATGATTAAATTTGAACTGATTGTTATTTTCATAATTATTTATTACAGTCATCAATTGATAAAAAATGGACTCAAAATGTTTTGCGAAAGGTAGGTGTACCTGCAAATTGCAGAGGGTTTTCGCGGATTCCTCCGATGTTACTTATTTATTTCATTCCCTTACTGTTCTACTTGTTTCTCACATTATCCTCTCCTCCCATGTTACTGAACTGATGACTAGTAATATTATTAATCATATTGTGTTGTGTTGCAGGTTTCATCTCGATAGGTGCGTGAATCATGGCTGGCGAACGAGTGCCTCTACCGTTCAACGCTGCTGTCGCTATGGGATAAGAATGTCTTCTCCTATTGGGTACCAGTGATGTTTCTGCAACCTCACGTTCACGCTGCTATCTAACTGTTATTGGCACGAGCGCATGTGCATTCGAAATCCACATAGGTCGGAAGTGGAGATATGTGAGAAGTGATGTGCACGAATCAGTAGAAAAGACGACTTCCAAACCATGTGAGTAGGTGTGCAGTGTAATAATATAGATTCATACTCTATACATTACAGAATTTTAACTTTTAAACTTAATAACGAGTTGAAATGAATTCTTTGTTTATTAAATGTTTCATCGAATTCAGTTTAGATTTGCACAACATAAATTTATACTTGGGTAATAATATTAACAATCATGCAGTTTTATACATATTGCCACATATTTTAATATTGAATAATCTTAGTTGTGATCTCGATTGTAAACATTATTCTGCTGATATTTCTAGGTGATAGTTTTAAATGCAAGTGCTATGTAAAAATGTTATGTGCGGAAAACAAGGGAAGTTTCGTTAGGAATGGTTAGAAATGTATGGAGGACTGAGGGAGAATTTTGACTAAAATCTGGGAATTCTGGAACGTGCTGTCTTACTACTAATCCTACTGAAGGAAGACTGACCATAAATTAATTCTAAGGGATCATGAGACAGCTTCCGGTATGCTTCTGCCGAGAAGGTAATTTTATTCCGGTAATGTAAAGATTTTTATTCCCAGCGTAGAGTCTATTTGTTCTCCTAGTTTGAACGAGTCCTTGAATTGTAACTTTAATACTCTGCATACTTGAAAATTTAGAAATTATTTGATTTGAAGCCATTATTACATATTTATTTAAATTAACTCTACGCAGGGCACTTTATGGCTTACTGCTTGGTACTCTGTACATTATATTATTAGTTTTGTAATTATTTCTCTTTCACATTGACAAATGGTCCTAGTGTTACTTTTCAGTCAGCGATATTTTTATCATACTATTTCTGCCCGAACTCCAACATGAAAAATAAGATGGAACATGGAAATTGTCGTATTGTCTAAAAAGATATTATTATGTGCCGTACGAAATAAGACACGAATTAAATAACACACATATTAAAATTTCTATTTACATTTCTCACATTCATGATAGTTAACTTTTGCATTGTTATTAACTTCTTAAATTTATATTGACAGTAATTACTGTTATGAGTAATTTTAATCTATTAAATATATTTCAGAAAATTCACTTTTAATTACAGTTACTATTTCATGTTACATTCTCGAGCTGATCCTATTCGCGCTACAGTTATTTTTTTTTTATTTCAGTACAGTAGCTGCTGAACTCTAAATTCCTCCGTCTGTTCTGCCGCACCTCCGTCTTCATAGCTCGTGCTGCTGACGTTGCAGCGCGTGATTTCTGTATTTCACCGCATGATTTCGATGTAGTTTAGCGATTCTAGTCACGTGAATGTCGCATGCTACTGTACTCGATGCACACTTTCCCGATGTTGGTACTGTTGCTGATCGTTTTCGATGCTCGTTTGTTCGACATTTCTGCAGCTTCTTTTGCATTTCTTAAGACTTCTCTGTCAACCGCCGCATCGTTAAGATGAGTGTTCTTGGTGTTCCAGCCTTTTTGGCAGATCTTGGCACTTGAGTTGACATCATTTACTTTTTTATGTAATGTAGCTAACCAATATTTTGACGTAGTAAAACTGTAGTGCTACATGTTTTAAAAATCTTAATTGTGGTTGTTTCGTCTGTAATTTGGTCAAGTGATTCTCTTCGCCCTCGTCTGGTGAGAAATTTTCCTACGAGAGGATTTATGTTCTATTTAATTGTCATCTTCTTTAATTTTTTTTGGTAATTTCTGTGTAGTGAGGGTTCTCGTCCCTGCCGATTCTCGCCCGGGCCTATTCACGTCTTAGCCTAGTCACGTCCTGGCCTTTTCATACACTGGACTATTGACGAGCTGACCTGTAGTCTCAACTACTAAAGTCCTGTCATTCTGGCTAATTTTGGGGCCTTTCATTCGCCTTTATTTGTTTTGCTCCTGTATCTGAGAAATATATAGTCATCCCAGCATCCTGTACTCTTCTACTGCGAGACTTTGAATTGATAAGCTGCAGCTAAATAAATAAAATTTTAATCTATTTATTAACGGCTGTCACACTTACCTCATTTTTTTAATGTAATGTTTTTTCACAGTTTTCATAATTAATTGTAATAACTACGTAAAAATTTATTAGGCCTAACAAATGCATCCAATTTAACTATAATTTGATTTTTATTAATTTATTACTTCACTGATTTGGACGTACGGTATATATTTAGCCTGTAGAATGGGCATTTATTGTTTTGATAATTTTATTGCAAATTAAATCATGCTTATTGTATAATCTAATTACATTTAACTTTGAATGCAAAATTTGGGCTTTAATAATTTAATTACTATTGCAGTACTAATGGACTATTCATCGATGTCAAATATATTTTGTGACTTTTATTTGACAAGAAAAGAAAATCGAAACGAAATATTTAATATTAGAATGAGAATTAAATTATTTCGAGCACGCGCATATTCCAGAGTTCTCGTTATATATATATTTTTTCCTCTGGTGTATATTTTTACTATGGCGAGAGTGCCTGTTTATTTTTTTAAATATTATTTTTGCCCATGCATATGGTAGTCTAGCCTTTATTTAACCGTGCGTTGCTTCCACTTTGATATTGTTTGTTTACAACAGCTTCCTCTGGTATTTTGTGCGTTTGTTTTGTGCCACATTCTGTTCTCTTCTGTATTTTTATTAATAGACATTTTGTGATTTTTATTTGCCAGGGACTGTTGTATTTGCTTTATGATTATTGGCAATTTAAAAATAATTCATTAACCTACGATACGCACCGGCGCAATTATTCATACAATAAAAAAGGTCATAATGTGTTAGTGATATTTTGTGTGTTTAAGCAGTTGTTATAGTACCTTCATATTATTATTTATACCAGCCGAACCCAGAGTATCATGTTTTGTAAGATAACAACCAGATACAACAGTGCTCACAGCAGTTCCACCATTTATTATGTTGATATCAAGTAACAGTTAAAAAAATATATCACAACATGGAATGTTCCGCAGTCAGCAACTACGAACTGTAGTTACTGAAATAAGTCTTACATACAGCTATGTCATGCGAGAAGGCACGTGGTAGTAGTTACTTTAACCTTGCTAAGCCCTAACATGCACTAAATGCAACAAAGAGTTCTCTAAAGCAGATAAATTAAAGGAACACGTGGGGAAGTGTAACGGACCAGCACTGCCACCAGCCAAGCACAAGCGACTTAATTTGCCAACCGTCGTTACTTGGCAACCTAAAGTCCCTGCTTCGAGCCCGCCTCGTTCACGAATAGTTGTCGGGTCAGGCGACGTAAATGGCCACGGGTTCGGGGAGGCAGAAACTGCGTTCAGGGCTAAACTTAAAACCTATATATATATATATATATATATATATATATATATATATATATATGTGTGTGTGTGTGTGTGTGTGTGTAAATATTGGCGAGGCAGCAGAAAATATTTGCATGTACTTGTCAGACGAAGAGCAAAACATAGCCGGTCAGTTGACCCACGAAGTGCAGAAGCAAGGAGCTGCTAAATTCAACATGTGGATGTAATGTCATTATTGCAAACCAGTGCCATTTGATGAGGGCGTTGACAAGAGAGCCAATATTACAGAGAACGTGCCAATACATGAGATTAGGAAAAATCAGGGTACCGTGCGGTCTGGTGTCGAGTAAATATGTCGTGAGGAATCCTTACACAAGAATGGACAATGTTGGTTGTAAATTACCTGCAGCTCCGTGTCAGTAAGATGGACCCCCTTCGCGTCTCATCATACATTGACTTGCTGGCCAGCATCACAGGCAAGCCTGCTGTAATCAACCCACAAAATATTGGTGACCACACATGTTTTAGTGGGCTATACTGGCAAGATATATCGAAGGGGCTTAACCCGAACGGGTCGACAATAGATAAAATGACCTAGATTCTAAACTTAATTTCTCAGGATCGAGTTTCCAACTTCCTTGAGACACATATAGATATTTGAGAAGACTAATCCCGAGGTATCAGTAAATGTGTACTTGTAATGTGCATACAAGATCGTACTGTACGTGTTTGTAAGGACGAGAAGGGAACTCACTTGACCTGCTTCTCCTGACTACCGAGGACAATGAACATTACTGTTAAATAAATAATTTTCAGCGAAGGGTGTGTTCCCAAGACAAGGAAATCGAGACTGATGAGCCAGCAGTACCTAGGGCTGCATAAACAGTACTGCTACATGCACGCACCCACATGTGTCGAGATGCCACAGCCAGGTCTGATGGCCCACCGCCGGTACTCGAATTTCATAACTACCACTATGCCGAGAAGCTACCTATAGTTGCGTATACTGACTTGAAGCCATTTTAAAGCCTGTACAAACCTACGAACCTGACACTAGCACATCGTACACCTACGCCCACCAGAAGCACGAGGCATATAGTTTTTGTGAATACGTTAGGGTCGACAATACTGTAATACCAGCGGATTTGACTACATTGTTTCCTGAAGAGCAGATACTATACAGGATTCATGATGTGGAAGAAAAGTTCGTGGAGGGAATGGTGGATATTGGCCATAAGGTGAAATATATGTGACACTTCCAAGAATATTCTGCCACTAACAACAGTTGAAAAAGGCAATTTTAACCATACGTCTTCATGTATTTACTGTAACTGTGTGTTCACTGCTTTCAACTACATTGTGAAGGACCATAACCATTTCACTGGTCATTACATAGAAGCTGCATGCAATGGATGTAATCAACTGCGACGACGTCCAAAGAAGCTGGTGGTATAATTTCACAACCTGGGATATGATGAGAGCTTTATCGTAAGGCAGTTGGGATACGATAGTAATTATATTTTCATTATTCCCTACACGAGTGAATATAATGATCACTTTTCGAAACACCTTCGTGATTGTTTCTCCGTACAGTTTGTGGTCACGTTAAGATTTATGACTCGAAGTCTCGCATCGCTGGTATTTGCCTCCTTCGGAGTTTACAAACGCATCATGGTTTTATAGTCAGGATCAACTGTCGCTGGTCATGCGCAAAGGGGTCTTCCCCTTAGATTACGTTCACGACATAAATAATTTGGACGAGCCTTTCCTGACCCCAAAATCGGCATTCTTCAATAGGATAACAGACTGTGATGTCAGCGATGAGGATTATGACCCTGCACAGACTGTTTGCTCTAAGCTGAAGGATTACTCTGACTTGTAGCTTACCAGGGATGTTCTCATACTGCCCTATGCCTAAGAGAATTTCCGAGAGCTGTGCTTTGACACATAAAAGCTCGAATGCGCACTGATCAGCGCACCGGGTTTTGTCTTCGATGCCATGCTGCGAATCACGAGCATCAATTGGAGCTCCTCACGGACTGCGACATTCACATGTTTGTCGAGAAAGAGATCCGTGGTGGTGTGGCACAGTGCATCAAGCGTCATGCGGTTGCTGGTATGTGCCAGAAACGTAAGATTCGAGCAAGCCGACAGCATTTCTGGAATACCTGGACGCCAACAATCTGTGTGGTTGGACCACGTCTTTGCCACTCCCAGTAAGTGGCTTCTATTGGAGTGACACTGACATAGATGTTATGGCGGTATCAGACGATGGACCTGTCGGCTATATTCTCGAGGTAGATGTCGAGTACCCTCATGTGTTATATGGGATGCATAAGGTCCTACCATTCCTGCCAGTGAACGAGTTTCCTTCGGGCTCGAGACAGCCTAAACTGCTTACGACTCTCGAGGATAAGCATCATTATATTGTTCACTACAGAAACTTAAAGAAGGCAGTCAACCACATGCTTAAAGTGTCCAAAGTACATCGCGTTCTGTAGTTTCAATAGTATTCATTGCTAAGTCTCTTCATCGACCTGAACAGTTTAAAACAGCAAGCAGTGACGAATGATTTCGAAAAACAGTTCAAGCTAGGCAACAGTTCAACTTTTGGCAAGTTGATGGAGAACAAACGCAAGCGTCAAAAGATGTAGCTGGTGTGTAATGGGAAATGACTTAGGCAACTAACAGCTAAATCACCAAATCTCGATCGTACGATTATCGACGAAAATTTGGCCTAATTACACCTACAACATGAGCATGTAGTTTCCGACCAACTGATATATGCTGAATTTTCTCTACTTGACCTCTCAAAGACGCTCATGTTCCAGTTCCATTATGATGTAATGCGGACAAAGTACGGCAACAAACTGGGACTCCTTTATCTGGATACCGACAGTTTTTGTAACTGATATGAACGGGTGACTTTTATTCAGACATGTTGTCGGAACAAGAATTCTCTAATAATGAGTTCGAAAATTCTGGATACCTGTCCAACCACCCTTACTATTCGCCGACAAACAAAGTTGTCCGCAAATTCAAAGACGAGTGTAATGGTAAGGTGATGGTAGAATAGGTTGGTCTCAGAGCCAAGCTTTACAGCTTTAAGTGTCATAGCGAGGAGACTATAAAGGGGCAAAGGTGATCCATAAGCTCGTTATTAAAACCAAAATAACGTTCGTGGACTTCAAGGATGTTTTGGTTTCTAAGCAGCCAAAGCATGTTAATGTCAAGTGTATAAGGTCACAACAGAATCGGCTGTTTACAGATTGCGTTAATAACAAGATAGCACTAAGTTCAACAGACAACAAGCATCTCGTACTGGAAGACGGTGTACAAACTGTACCATATGGATATTTTGAAATGTAGTTAATTAAATTTTTTAGGTCAGAATATTCAGTAGGTAATTAGTTCGTTTCCTGGCTGTGGTGTTACATATGTATACAGCAGGTATAATGAGACTGTAGAGTGTAAATATGTATATACGGTAAAGAAATCGAAATTCAAGTGGAGAGAGAAAAGTCTGAATGTGGCGTAACCCCACCAGAACTCTGTGACCTTGAATACTGGGTTTTGATGGTCCCAAGCCCATCAGGGGGAGGGCGCTGCATTCTGTAGGATGAAATGGGAGACACCTGAGAAAACCTACTTGTAGCACGTATATTCCCCGTGAGACTGCCATTGCTGCAATGCCTGTACGTTGACATATAAAAAGATTAAAAAACTAAATTATGTGTTTTTAGACAGTAAAAAACAATTCAACAGTGTATGTGCTTTTATATTCCAAGCATACATTTGCATAATTTAGAGATATAAAGCTGTAGAGTTATAATTTTATACTCTCCGTGCTGGACGTCTTCCCTGACTAGATGCTGGACTTGTGTCCAGGTTGGTTCACATTCTGGTGTCATGCCTTAGGAATGTGCTGATTCAGTGTTACAGGAAGGGAGGGGAGAGTCCTAAGGTCAGTATTTAACCATACTGTCAAACATTTATGTGCTGAATCAGCGAGGAGTGGTGGAGCGATGAGTTGTTGGTGAAGGGGGGATGTGCTCGCGAGTAAGGTGCTGAAAGTCGCCTACAGAGTTGCGCTATGCTGCGACACCAATATGATGTCACATCTCAGGAATGTGGCGACTCATGTGATGGGGGAGGGAGAGGGAAGTAAATAAAAAGGTTAATATTGCACCTTACCATAACATATATAAATGAGCTGACTCGGCAAGGAGGGAGAGATGGTACAGGATAACATTATGGTATGGTAGCGAGGGGTATCACGTGATGAGCACGTGATTAGAATGCATGTGGTGACTTGGGAAGTAGGGGAAGGTCAAAAGACTGGTGTGAAGAGGGGCGGGGGGAGGTGTCTACCAGTGACTTAATGCATGAGTACGTGGGGTACTAAGAAAGCCCCATCTAGGCATGTAGTGTTGGTAATTTTTTAACTTATCTAAAAAAGTTATATTTTATATAAGATGTGAGTGGGGTTAGGTTGGAATGCGAAATAGAAACATTTTCGGTAGACTCGGAGAAAACACCTTTAGTCTGATTGGATTTGTTGGGGATCTTTCGGATATAGTTAGGGGACATGGAGAGGGAGCCCATCCAGGTGTGATATAGTATTTACTTAAATCAATTTTACCAAGAGAAAAAAATTAACGTTATGAGATGTGAATAGGGTGTGTTAGGAATACAAAATCAAAATATTTTCGGAATACTCGGAAAAACCCCTATATTTCATTTTATTGTATTTATTGGAAATCTTTCGGGGATAGTTAGGAAAGGAGTCAGATATAAGTTATTATAATGTGGAAAAGTGGGGGAACTCGTTCAGGTGTGGTATAGTTATTTACTTCAATTAATTTTACTAAATAAATTATTTTCATTATGAGGTATGGCTGGGGGTGGGTAGGAATGCGAAAAAGAAAATTTTTCTGAAGACACAGAGTAAACTCCTTTGAGAAGGTTGCCTATATTTAAGTGAAACTATTGACAGCTGGTATCGCGGACAAGAAGGATGCCGGAAACAAGATGGCGGGCATAAATTGTATTGCTTTTAAATTTTTAGAATTTTCAAAACTTTTTGGAAATTTTGAAAGATAAGTCATCCATTATGGCGACTGTGACATCATCCAAGATGGCCGTGTTGAAATCATCCAATATGGTGGCGGTGACGTCATCCTCGAATCCCATCACCCATCCCCTTGCCCCAGAACCCACTAATATATACTCATGTTATATATTGGATTATTGTTGGAATTCGATCTGTTGGCTAATAGATTGCTCCTAGTATGTTGGTCTAATGTTGAGTAACCCGCAACATGCCAACCATAAACAATATTTCGTATGTAGGTTGACTGAGCATTGGTAACACGTTGTAAACCATACTATTTGTGTCAGATATTTAATTTTAAATTGAAAGAACATTGCTCGAACATTATTACGAAATACATTTACAAGGCACCAATGCTCCTTGTATTTAAGAAAATACAATAATAATGATGGTATAAATGAAAATTCTGCATTCTATAAAATATATAATATTGGTTACATGTTAGCAAATTGTTGTAAATCAGGCGGTTTGATATTGTGCGTTTTCAGTATGATGGCCCAATATTGCATAGCTCACATTAAGTCAGCCACAGAAAATCTATTTTATAGTAAGGTTGACTTTGAGTTGTTTGCAAGTCGGTATTCACACCGTTATGTTGAACCAACATTGCTCAAACAACTTGTATGTTTATCAAAAATTCAAAATACTACATAAAAAATAACACAAATGATCCTTGTATTCAAACACTGATACTGATGCTGTATATATGTGCATTCTTTAAACTATATTTATTGGTTACGTGTTAGCAAACTGTTGAAAATAAAGCAGTTATGGGAAAGTTGTTTTCAGTAAATATGGTCCCATGTTGTATAACCCACATTATGCCAACCACGGAAAGTCTTTTGTTTGGAAGTTTGCTGACTTTGGCAACAAGTTTGTAAACAGACTCCCCCAAGTGATACAAATTGTGTTACATTCTAAAAACAACTCCAATAGACTTGAAACTGCAAGAAAATATTAAAGACAGTAATTTTAAAACTATAAATTTTTGGATATTTTGAGGTACAAGTTGGTATATAAACCGATGGCAACAGGTATTCACCTTTATGTTTGTTAAGCGCTGTGTAACTCACAGTAGGCCAACCAATGAAAATATTTGAAATGTATGTTGGCTGAACAATGGCATTGTTAGTAAACATATCGACAGCACAATGTACATATGTCTTTGTTATTTTAAGTTAAACTATTCTAAATTTTTTTATTAAATTAATATTTGTCTTTTAAATATCACTAATCAACATCTGACAGAGTAGAGCAGTAGGTAAGTCGACGGACTTCTAGCGACAAGGACTCCAAACATAATTTCTCATTGTAGTTCGAATCTACGTTTATTCTGGTCGAAATGTTTAATTTAAATTAATAAATTATGTACAACTCAAGAACTCAGAAGATAATATTATTATGAATAACACATTTAATTTAACTTTTCTACAGCCAATTTTGTGTGTATTTTGTTAAAAAAAACACTGTCGGTAAATGGATCAAATTACGTTTATTACACACACAATTTCAACAATTCAAAGACATTGGGCAAATGTAGAAAATTAGTAAGTATATAACCAGAAATCTAAGATGGACCGTAGTGGTTTCACGTAACATTTCAATGTTCAGTCAACATTGCATGCCTATGTTGGCCCAACATGACATGCAAACGTTGGGCCAATGTTGATCCAGCCAAAAATTGCTACTGGGGATGTATTGCCTGATGTGTATGTGTGTGTGTTAAAAGAGAGCTGGAAGGATACTCGATCAGGACTAGTCTGATAACGCACGCGGCGATCAATATTAATATACACTGGCTCTATTTACTGCTTAGTGTGTATGCGCGTGCATTAAAAGAGAGCTTAAGAATACTCGACCAGAACCATTCTGGTAACGCACGCGTCGATCATTATTACCATGCACAGGTTCAATGCTTGAACGGAACATAAGTATGACAATGCGGAAAAATAATGGAAAGATCTTCGTTAGCAGAAAATGTGCAAACTCTTGACTCTGGAAATCAGAAAGTGTACAATGTGTAATGCTATTTCAAATTGCCACCCAACACAACAAGATAATCCAATTGATGGAGAAACCGAAGGTACGACAAGGCAAAGCTTTGGAGATTGTGTATAAACAGCAATAAACATGGATTGTCAACTCTGGACTATGACCCGAATAGCAACAGCTTCAATAGCATTTAGCATTGGAGGGGATAGCGAGGCTCACGCAAACCACGGTGAATGGAGATAGCTTCACATTGAAGATAAGGCAGAAGGAATGCATGATAACATTCATAACTAAGAAATGTAAAATTACTATTCGTCTGTAGCAACATATTAAAAACAGTGTACCAAGTGCACGCCATAAGAAAGAAAGCAAATGCAAGAGGTAAAGGTAGAATAGGAGTTACAGATCGTGAGAACTAAAATAAAAGTCAGTGCAGCATGTTCGACTGCTAACTGCCACACTTCACTAAATGTTAGCGACTGTGGGAACGCCTTAAAGAGGCGACGGGAGGATGAGTGTGCTCCCAGACGAGCGAGTCGATACTGACACATCACTCAGGGTTATATTTACATGTGCTTGACTGTGACCGGAAATAATATCTGTAGTGAAGTTTCGCGCAACATATCACTACTCTGCCACTACAGGTACCTGCTTCTTGTGGCATGCACGTAAACGAGCCACCTAACTGGAAATGTTCTTTACCACACCATATTCCGTAACTCGCTGATTCCATTCGAATCATTCAAGAGTCCACCTGTGTCCGTCTGCAATATGGAAAGTTAAATCAATAAGCTGACAATTCTTTTTCCGACAGTAAATCGATAGTTCCGGAATGTTAAGGCAGTAAATATTTTTACAGTGTGTGTTACTTAGCAACTACATCTCTGAAGCTAAACAATCGTGTCTATTTTTAATATTATATGGACTTTGCTGTCCTGGCCGCAGCCAGGTTCGCTTGGGATAAAAGGCTTTAATAATTAAGTAAATTACTTAAAATTAAGTTTCTTAATTTTTTGCAATCTCTATAAACTTTACATAAAGTACCCAACTCTTACTATTTACACTCTTTTAAGCAATATGCATAGTTATCATACCCATGTAATTTAACTACAAGTGTAATTTACTATTCTAGTATTTAATTGATAAATTTCCTTCTATCTCTGTCCTCTGGTCATATTAACCTCTATCTAGACATTTAAAGCGATGCACAGCTATAGTCCAACCTGTTCGTCCACACTCTCTCTTACTCACATCACTCCAAGAGTGTCACCATCGTCCACACCTGCGTAGCCACTCCTCGGTCTGCTGGTCTCGCCTCGTCCCTCGCCTCAAGTCCGTCGCGAGCACTCACTGGCTAAATTACACAAATACTCTCTCTCTCAGCTTGAAGTCGGTCGGTATTTATAGTCGCTTGCGCAACGCCCAGAATATTCTCAACAAAACTCGCCGACAATGCTGGATTATGTAAGCTGAATGTTCTAGGTGTTACAGCAACATTCAGTTACGTCCGAGTTGAATGCTTGTCACAGATGACTAACAGATGCCCACCCATTCAGAAGGCATGTGACGTCAGCCAGGCCCGAGTAGACCATACGTCGCCAGGGGCGGGAAGATGGGGGAGGAGGTGAGACTCAGTCCGCGGCCTCGTCGCCGGGACAGGAGGTAGCGAGCAAGGGATGAGGGCAGGTGGCATGTCTCTTCAGGTTGCTTAGCCTCGTGCCTTCGAGTGATCTGACTCGTTTAAATATGTTAATGGTATTTAGTTAACTAATGTCTGCATATTGATTCATATACTACGACTGAAGATAGATAAGCAGACAGTTTAATTTTCACAGCGAAGCCATATATCTCATGTTTTTGTGTGTGTCAAAATGTACACATTTTATTCAGCGAATATTTTAATACGTAGTGAGGTTTAATGTTATTGATGATCATTCGCTAGGATATCAGAATACTTAAACGAATAAACCGTTTAGTGATTACTAGAATTTCAAGTCGTTGAGTCGACAGTATGATACTTGTTTGTTTCGTGACATGTGATCGTCATACCTACATCGTAGACGTCTTCTATATTATTAGTGGTGTTGTGAATAAAAGTTCACACGTGTGTCGTAATAAAATGGGGTGTAACATTCTCAGTTAATTTAGTCAAACCTAGAAAATGACTGCCTTCCACCTGGAGCCGGCCTCTGTAATGTCTTGGGTTAGGAGCCGATCTCAGGTGCGAGAGATCTCGGGATCGAATCCTGGCTCGGGTATGTGTGTAGTGTTGTCCCTTAATCACATTTCACACTCATTGTCTCTTGAGACCTCGTTGTTAAGGGGGCGTGGTACATAATTCAAAGCTAAAAGCATTAATATATAACTGTAGGTTTCTTGAAGCCAAATTGCGAAAATTAAACAATAGCAATTCTAAACAGAATTTTTAGCCAACGTTTTAAACAAAATTGTTTCTAATGTTACGAACTTCTGAGGCACAATCTCTGACGCCGGAACCTCGTGCATTTAACTACGGCGCAAGAGATCACGCGTAACGAATTAATAATTCTGGATAAATATTTACTCATAAAGTTGGAAAATACCATTATCTAGGATTGACATTGAGTATTTTATTCATATTGGCTTCGAAAAAAGCTTAGAAATCAATTGAGGTTCTCAGCGTGTATTTATCTAACATGCACTCTTAAAGGGCCGTAAAACATTCTCAACTCACCACCACCTGGAAATTCGCCCAATTATTTTTCTTGGCCAAACTGGTTTACTGCATTAGACCTACTTTGAAAATATATTGGATATCCTATTTTCCAAGGAAAAGGTTGCCTTTTGGAGTGAAGTAGGGCTATCAACAATACGAGCTGAAACACAGCAATAATAATTGTGGCAAGATTACCCTCTCTTACTCCCTATCTATGCCAATTCTAAACCCTCCAACATCCCTGGCCCTCATAAACTCCAACCTCGGACAAATTCCACTCCCTGACCGACCTCATCAACATTGACTTTCCACTTCTCTCTGTACTCTTCCACGCCCTCTTGCTATACTTCCTCTTAAATATATGATATTCTGACCTCCCCCAACCTCTCTGTCCCTTCACCACGTGATATATCCTGACAAGATTTTTTATTCTTCTCCATCTTACAGAAGTTTCCACCTTAGTTCCTTCGTCATTACTGATAGCCTAAGGTTTACTTCGTCCTCTCCAATGTCCCCTTGCCTTTTCCATCCATCCTTTACCCATCTTGCTGCCCTTTTCTGCACATCCTCAAGATTCTGCACCTCCACTTCTTTGTATGTATCCCACTCCGCTGCAGCACACTCTAACCGCGGTACTTTAAGTGTGACATGTGCTTTCTATTTCACATTTCTGTTGGTTTCGTTTCAGTACCCTTCCTAGCATTCGTAGATGCATTGTTCCCTTTGCAACTACTCTCTCTAACTGCCTACATAACAATGTTGTCAGAGTAGGCCTAAGATATTTGACATTTTCAAGAAGTAGTTGTGTTTATGCTGTTTGGTGAATAAATAGCGAGTTAGGCTACATGTTTCAATAACCATACTCTGCCTATCTGTGTTCAGATTTCTTTGCTAAAAACTATACAAACCACTTTTTTTAAGAAGTAAATTACGGCGTACAAGTAAAAGTAACCCCTTATAGGTTTGTAGGCTAATGTTACTTGTTACGAGGGATGATTGCATTGTCACACGAAGGTATAGAAAACTTTTCATTCTCTCAATTAGTTTATAAACGTAAATCTTTAGAGGTGTTCTGACATGTTCATGAACTATGCTAAAAACGAGCGATGCATGTTTATATTTTTAATAAAAGTTTAATGCATAAAAAGTAATGCAGCAACCCGTCAAGTCAGAATACACTTATAATCCTTACGATAGCAACTTCTCTCAGTAATCTGTCAGCAATACTCCGATCTACTTAAATGGTTTGATTCAACCTCTTAAATTTCTTACAACTCTGTAAAATGCAAACCATCAAAGCTTCTAATAACAGCAAACAGGTATTACATAAACGTAAATAAATATATAAAAGCACGTCGCAATTATATAAATAAGTTAACTGCTTTAACAATAACGCTTGCGATACTATTTCTTGTGCTTCCATTACATCATTTAACCGAACTCTAACTTTTGTAATTCCTGCCACAATGATTATCTTCTTACAACTTACGGCAATCTGAAGTTCCAGTAAATTCAGCATTCTCTACAACTTCCACAGACATCTATACCTATAAGGTCCGCGCTTGTCAGCGAAATCGGAACCGTAGCTGATATTACAGAAAACACTGGCCAGTGAAGTCTGCGAGTTTCGGAATGTGGCCCCAGTAGGTCAAATTTGTACTGACAAGGAATTGAGAATATTTTATGCACGCGAGGTGAAATTGTTTCCTTGGCTTTATTTGCCGCAGTGCTGGCGTATTTGCCAAGTTGTGCATTTTATTATTTTCACAACCAGGTGCGGAATAGAAAGAGAATCGTGTTTCGATACTTCAGGATATTAAAGAGTGTAGAATTGTGTTACAGTGTATAATAGTTTAAAATATTACTGTAATTATAATTTATTTGTATTTCTATTCACATGTTGTTATTATTTAAAGCGTAGTAAGTTTCTAATATTTATTTTATAAGTTTTTAATGTTGTAACCAAAATTTACTCTAAGTAAATCACGCATCAATATTACACAAAACTTAAAAATTTCCTTAAACATACATATATACACCACGCAAAGTGTCCAGTACAATATTGCGGAAACTAATAAATAAATATATATATGTGTGTGTGTGTGTTTGTGCGTGTGTGTATGTGACTCAGGTTCAAATAATAATTACAATTATTCACTTTTATCTTATAATTGCCAGGTACCCTAATGCGATAAATTGTAATGTTTTTCATTGGAGACGCTTAAGTTTTCAGTTTGTTAGAAGGCAAGTGTACTAAAATGTACGTTGACTGCACGAGAGGTTGGTGTGGTTATACATTCGAACGAGCGATGTAATTTTAACAGTTTTGAATTCCACTTATTGTGAAAAATATCATATTTACCTTAGAATTGTTTTTAAAACTACAGTCCTCCTATGTTGTATCTTAAATTGTTATCGAAAACACACGTAAAAAATATTACAGATTAACATATGTTGGAATAGCTATAGAAGGAATTAATTTTACTCTCTAATAAATTAGTTGTGTTCGACTTTTTCTTGGTACATAATGAAGATAAAAATAAAGTGAAAATTCACTGTCGCTGTGTGAGCATTCACTAATTACAAATTGTGCTGCGTCATCTTAAAAATTTTGTCTTGTTTCGCATTTGTGAGATTACATGCGCGCTGTCTGTTGCTCCGCGACATGCATATTATATCTGTTATGTTTACATCAACTTACATACTCAGTTAACACAAGTCTTTGCTGTATGGTCGAAGAGAAATTCATACTGTTACAAATGTCAGTTTTACTTCCTAGTTGGGCCGCGGTGGTTTAGCAGCCAGAGTGCTTACTTTACACTGAGGCTTAACTGAAAAAAAAAACACTTATTAGTCACTGCAAAATATTTTGTTAAAATGGACCTTACCAAATTTTTTTGTAGTTACCATAAAATTTTTGCTGTACCCAATAAAGTTTTGCAATGACTACAAAAAAATTTTGTAACCACTACAAAAAATTTGGTAAGGTCAATTTTAACAAAATATTTTGCAATGACTAATAACTATTTTTTTTTCAGTGTATTCGGGTTCGATCTCTGGCTGCTCCACCACGAATTTTCGTACGTGGGAATCTTGTCGTGTGCTTGTTCTATCTTTACAGCAGTAAGTTCACCAGTAAGCACTGCTATTTATGCTTAAATAAATCACTTTAGTAATTTTGATATTCAAACATGATATCAGCATACTTTAAGTGAGTCTGAAATGTAGTACTTTTTTCTATTTATAATCGATCAAGATTTGCAAACGTTTATAAAATTGTTCATTATTATTTACTCTGAAACAAATTTTTGAGGCAGCAAAATATATGTTTCTGTACGGCAAAACAAATATGTGCCTTTGCCAACATCATATTTAGTAGAATTAACAATATTTGAAAAGTAACAAAACAGATTTGGATTTTTACAACAAATTAAGAAAGGACGTTTATGCATGAACAAAGAAATGTATTTAAAATAAATAAAGTGTTCAGAATGTATGCACTGTAACTGTTCAAAACGGAACCAAACATAACAGAATAGTTTTTTTTAATGAAGGTACAGGCTAATTTAAAATTTCTTAGCAAAAACCTACAGGCGTAAACAAAAACATAAAGAATGTTCTTATAATTCATTGAAATCATGTTTACACAAGGAACGACAAAATTTAAGTATTTTGTCTTAAATGGCATTATCGTAACTAGGAGACTTAAATGAATACAGGTAAAACATACGGTTTTAATACTAAAAGATGTAGGCTTATGTGTATATAAATAATCTAATGACACGCAGGCAGAAAGCAAATACGGGAAAATTAAATATTGTAACATATTCTGACACGTGGAGAAACATACTTAAGTATCGTAGACTAGTTCTGATTGCCATGTATTTCTGTTTCCTCGAATATAGTTTCTCGGGACCAATAAAATTCATAAAAGCTGTCCGGCATTTTAAAAATTAACTGTAAAATGTTTTCATAGCCTTCAATACGCTCAAAATACATTCCGCGAGGTGTCCATACCACGTAGCCACGGTACATTCTGTTTACAATCTCCGGTTGTCACTGGACACATGGTAATAGCAGTCGTGTTTTTTATAAACTGAATGTACCCTTCACTATGCCAATCACAAACAATGGGTTATTAAGATTCTTGGCAGCCTGTATCGTCAACCCCAAACAATGTGAAGCAGCAAAAACGACTATTTAAGGCTCGGCATCAGTCGCCATATTGAATTATTTTATTTTTCGCTCGTATGAATTTCCGAGAAGAAAAATGTTAAATTTGCTATGATAACATAAATTATATTTACCTTGCGCTGCAATAAAGGCATCGCAGTTGAACGTTTAACGTGTATTTAAGCCGCAATTACACGAGAAAAAACGTTTTATATTCTTAATTTGCTCGACTGATTGCGGCTTAAATATAGGTTTAAAGTTCAACAACGATGCTATGTAAATAGAGAAATTATAATGGCAAATTTCACTTTTTTGTCAGAATTTCCTATAAAGAGCGAAAAATAAAATAATTCAATATGGCTACTGATGCCGAGCCTTAAGTCCACACTTCAACACACGTACTTAGTGTGTGGTCTCGTACTTTTTGAGTAAAACTTCATTCGCTATTCCGTGTTGAATGGCTGCAGAAGACGGTGCGCAGCCATGCAGCATTCTTTTCACCAGGCTCGCTATGATTGTGCGTCGCTTGCAGTCTGTGCCAAAGCTAGAAGCGAACCTCAATTTTCTGTCCCTGAATAAGAACAGTATTGTTTGTATTGCGCTACATAATGCACCACATTAAGTAACTTACAACTTAGAACTAATACATTTAAGTTTTGTGCCCAGAACAAATTTCACCTTCAAATAATTTTCTTTATGATGTCAATCAACAACGTTAAAAGTAGGATAATGAAAACCTACTTAGCCAAATTATCTCGAGTAAATCAGGTTGTTGGTAAAGATTGTCGCTAATAACACTAGTGTAATGCAAATTTTTAATATTCTGAAGAGTGAGGTATATTACCTTTATCTTTATTGTACAAAATACAATAAATATCACACGAATTTCTTAAAAAACATTGAATTCGAATCCAAAAGCTTAGAATATTTGTTCACAGCAATCCTTCTTAAAATTGGTGAACTGAGGGTGAAAAGCTAGCCAACGTTTTAATATTCAATACGAAAATTTTGTTTTGGAGACATTTAACAGTAACTAAGCTGCCTTATTCTTTATATCAACATTTACTTTCAGCATCTAGTTACGCCAGCCGGTAGTTAATACTGCCTGTGATGCTTATGACAAAAAAGAACTGTCCATTGCCAACTTACTTATTGCACAGCAGTTTTCCAGAAAATTAATATTTTTAAGAAATTAATACTTAATATCACACACGTTAACCAGGTCACCAAGAGTACAGAGTTGAATAATATTAATAGCACAAATAACACTAAGGCCTATTTCTACGAAAAGGGTCCAAACTACGATTATTTTAAAATTTGGAAATACCGCAATGTTATTGTTTGTTAATATGGTGTGCCTCTTTCCACTCTGCCGCCATGTTTGTTACTCCATTTGGATAAAATCAACACAACAGTGTCATGGTAACCGAGCGAGGTCGTGCAACGGTAACATGCTGGTCTTGTGTTCGGGAAGACCCGGGTTCGATCTCCGGCTCCGCCATCCTGATTTCGGTTTTCCATGGTTTCCCGATATCGCTCCAGGCGAATGCTGAGATGGTTCTTTATCAAAGGCCATGGTCGACTCCTCTCCCAGCGCCGATCCTTGTATTAAGTTGTAGGTCAGCGTGTCGACGAGAAGTAAACTCACTTACCACTACCACCTATGATACAACCATGTCGCTCGCTATTGTATATCAACACCTTCTGACTGCGAACTAAGGTTATAAGCTAATTCATGTTAGTTTATTCTATGTTGCCGTCTTCAAAAAATTGTGACTTTTTAAAAATAAAAATGTATATGTTTGTGACTTACGACGCTTTGTGTAATCCTGGGGTCGCCTACTGACATCAAAAATCCTCTGCTAGACTGGCATATCCTGAGTTAAGACGTTTAAACCTTAATATTTAGATAAAATAGGAAGAGTACACATGTCACGTAGGCTATCGTGTTATCGCCAATAATAATAACGTTACCGCAAAAATCTCAAGAAAAATACGCAGCGGTGTTAATAAAAAAAAATTACACTACAATAAATACCACAAAAAATGTGCTGCAAAAAAAATCTCAAAAATTACGCTGCGATACAAATATAAAAAATATCGTGGCTACGATGTACAACAAAAAAACAAAAATTCGCGCGCGAATTTTATTATTTTTTTAATTTATCGTATGGCGTGCGATACTCGCGACATCGCGCAACCCTACTTTCGACATAAGGTCCGCGAGTCTCTCACGACGGTCGTTTATTGAGAAAAAACCAATCCCAACCGCCGGACACCCAAGCAAAAAACTCCACCTTATTAAGAAGCAACTCAAATTTACAGGCGTGATAGTATAATTAGTCAAGGTAACTATATTTATCATAAACCATTTAAATAAATGAGGATTGTAGCCTTAGGCATTGTTAAATGCATTTAAGTAGAATATAAAATAATATGAATTAAGAATTAGTAATTAAAAAATACACGTCCAGAAACACTAATGTAGCAGTAAAACTGAAGTAATAAGTATATGGAATGCACTTAATGTTAATATGTATTGGCTCGAGTGAAGAGAAAACCATGTCACACTATTTTTGACGCAAAGAGTAAGGTGAATTTGTATGTTGAGAGGGAAATATTATTGAAAATTCATTAACTATAATCTTAAATAATGCAACATATTTATAACTTTAACGCTGATACGCGCAGCAATTGACTGTCATAATTATTTTATTAGAATATATTATGCAGTATTGCATCAAAATCTGAAATATTGTAACACATGTTTATAATGTTAATGCTACATGCGCAGCAATTGATTGTCATAATTATTTTGTTAGAATATGTTATACAGTGTTGCGTTTACAACGTTTACAAATAAGAGTATTTATTTGTAAATATTTAAGAAATTTTTGAATTGATGAAGCCACTTGCGAGGTCACTGTTGGTGCAGTGGCGAGAGCACTGGCCTGCCACAAGAGTGATCCCCGGATGTTCGCATGTGGGAATCGTGCCGACGTAGCTGGCAGAGTATACTTCTAGCAGACCTGTTGGTTCAGTGGCGAGAGCACTGGCCTGCCACAAGAGTGATCCCCGGATGTTCGCATGTGGGAATCGTGCCGACGTAGCTGGCAGAGTATACTTCTAGCAGACCTGTTGGTGCTGTGGCAAGAGCACTGGCCTGCCACAAGAGTGATCCACGGATGTTTGCATGTGGGAGTCGTGCCAATGTAGCTGGCAGTTCATTATTCTAGCAGACCTGTTTGTGCAGTGGCGAGAGCACTGGCCTGCCACAAGAGTGATCCCCGGATGTTCGCATGTGGGAATCGTGCCAATGTAGCTGGCAGTTCATAATTCTAGCAGACCTGTTGGTGCTGTGGCAAGAGCACTGGCCTGCCACAAGAGTGATCCACGGATGTTCGCATGTGGGAGTCGTGCCAATGTAGCTGGCAGTTCATTATTCTAGCAGACCTGTTTGTGCAGTGGCGAGAGCACTGGCCTGCCACAAGAGTGATCCCCG
>PNEQ01034763.1:0-31321 GCA_003012365.1 Medauroidea extradentata | reverse complement strand
AAGAAGACCTATTGGTGAAGTGGCGAGAGCACTGGCCTGCCACAAGAGTGATCCCTGTATGATCCCCGTATGATCGCATGTGGGAATCGTGCCAATGTAGCTGGCAGTTCATTATTCTAGCAGACCTGTTGGTGTAGTTGCGAGAGCACTGGCCTGCCACAAGAGTGATCCCCGGATGTTCACATGTGGGAATCGTGCCGACGTAGCTGGCAGAGTATAATTCTAGCAGACCTGTTGGTGCTGTGGCGAGAGCACTGGCCTGCCACAAGAGTGATCCACGGATGTTCGCATGTGGGAGTCGTGCCAATGTAGCTGGCAGTTCATTATTCTAGCAGACCTGTTTGTGCAGTGGCGAGAGCACTGGCCTGCCACAAGAGTGATCCCCGAATGTTCGCATGTGGGAATCGTGCCGACGTAGCTGGCAGAGTTACTTCTAGCAGACCTAATGGTGCAGTGGCGAGAGCACTGGCCTGCCACAAGAGTGATCCCCGAATGTTTGCATGTGGGAATCGTGATGATGTAGCTGGCAGAGTATACTTCTAGCAAACCTGTTTGTGCAGTGGCGAGAGCACTGGCATGCCACAAGAGTGATCACCGGGTGTTCACATGTGGGAATCGTGTCGATGTAGCTGGCAGAGTATACTTCTAGCAGACTTGTTAGCGGCAAATGTCAAAGAGGAGAGTGGGTTTTAACAACCGAAACAACAACGGTTAGCCACTGCACTATAAGACGACCCTTCGCCTGGAGGTAAGCTTCACCGGTTACTCCGGTTGATGCCACTGGTCGGCGGGTTTTCTCAGGGATCTCCCTCGCCTTCTATCCGGCTCTGTTATATATTCACAATATGTCACCTCTTCAGGTCTAAAGACCTTAATATGGAGTGCTGACCATAGTCTCTTCAATCAATCGACTTCTGAAAGACAAATTCCTTTTAACCTTAGCATTGCGTAGTTAAATAATATGTTACTGGTGACAATATTGGTAGAAATGAGGTTTGCAAATAACGACTTAGTTGTACGTAGTATCAAAATTTGAAAACCGATTAAGGATTGTAGTCATAGTAAGTATTTTGTTTGTTACCATGGAATGTGTTTTTCCACATTTATTTATTAACTCGTTCAATTCAGTAGCGTTACAACATGCCTGCAACAATATTTTTACGAAACTTCACGTCATGGTAGTACATATTGTCCTATCTCGTCGATATGTTAAGCGGTTAATAACAGAAAATAAACGTAATCAATGGCTCAGTTACAACATCTACAAGTTAAATTTTTAATTGTTGGTCGCAATGGGAGTTTACAATGAAATTTTATTGGATTGTGGACATACGCCAAATTTAATCTGCAAGTAGTTGACATTCCTTCAGCACGAGTAGAAAATGCTTCAACCTGAGAAAGTTTGTAATTCACGAGAGCTAGCTGCTAGTTTTTGCGATGGCTCTTTATCGTGGAAGAAACGTGACAAGAAGAAATAGCCGTTTGAAACGGCTAGGGGAATGGAAACAACTGACACATGCGCATTGTGGCTCATATGTTACCGATATAATTTTTGGCCGGTAATGTTGGTGGTATTGGAGCCATTGTAAAGGGCGGGAGGGCAGGGGTTTGGAAGAGGTGATTCAGCTGGACAACAATAGCTCGAAGGCGGGGAGGGTGTGCTTAACGATTTGTGTCCGATCGTTTCCACAGCCCCCATAACTGCTGTCCCCTCAACCCTTACTTCACCCTCTATCCGCTCGGTCGCTGGCATGAAATACTTGTCTTATTTCGATAAAAGGTTTCCAAGTCATCATGTAAGTTATTTGTGTAAAAGGCCGGCCATCTATGTTTCATGTAGACCACTGCCACATATCTGCGGCGCGGCGTCGACGAGGCTACACTATAGTCCAGTCTGCCAGTAGAAACTCTGAGGCAGTTATTAGAAGCAGACAACCAGAGTCTAACATGGTGACTCTAGAAATGCTGCACCACTTACTAGTAGCCTTCGTGTAACTTGGTACTTCTGAAGTTGTCTGCTTACTGTTACACTAATCAGCGGAGAGAATTACAACGTAGCACACAACATTACTTTCCGCTCCTACGTATATTCATTCTCAGCATCATCCACACTGTTACACCTTAGCTTTTGTTTTCCCTTTTAAAGAGTGCGTGGTAGATCAATGAACGTTGAACACATCAGTTGCTTCGTACGCTTTTTTCGAAGCCAATATGGTTAAAATACTCAATAACAATCCTAGAAAACGGTACACGCCAACTTTATGAGTAAATATTTATACAAAATTAATAATTCGTTACGCGTGATCTCTTGCGCCGCAGTTAGACGCACGAGCTTCCGGCATCAAAGATTGTGCCTCAGAAGTTCGTAACATTGGAAACAATTTTGTTTAAAACGTTGACTAAAACCATTGTCTAGGATTGCTACTGTTTAGTTTTCGCAAACTGGCTTCGAGAAACCTACAGTTATAGATCAATGCTTTTAGCGTTGAATTGTGTACCACGCCCTCTTAACGAACAAGAATACAGATCCATCTCGAAACTGAATTCAGCGGTACAAGTTTCTGAAGCCTACCTTGTCCTGAAAGAAACTTATCAAACAATTCGAGACAAATAACCGACATCCTGGCGTTAGGTGCTTTATATTAATAATGTCACAAAGCTTCGGATACGGCGACAGCGTGCTCAATATTTTGTCAAGAAACTAGAACATCACGTTTAACGGTAGCTATGAAAAAAAAATTTACTAGTTGAGCTACTACATAAACACAAACGTTATAGTACACATGCTGTGAATATATTGGTGCAAATTAATAGTAAAAGTGACTGTGTCCTAAGCATACTCCGAGTCACTGAAACTGTATATGTACATGGTTCGCGAGCTGCTGTCTTCGCGTCGCATTATTGTTATCTGAAAATTATTAGACAAGACCATGTAAATTAGAAAAAAATTAAATTGTTTTCTAAAAGTGCTGCAGAAGATTAAATAATTAAGTAGTACTTACTGTGAACGAAAACCAGTGCCTACACACCCACATATTATGTAAAGTGCTGCAATATACGTATAAACTAATGTCAGTATTTAATTCAGTCGCAAACCAGCGACCAGAGACTAGACAGCCACGTAACATGTTGCATTATATGAAACAATGGTCGCTACTTGACGAGGTTGGAAATAAGTGACCAAGACAGCCACATTTTACCGTATGTAACATGCTGCATTATATGAAACAATGTTCGCTACTTGACGAGGTTGGAAATGAGTGACAAGGCAGTCACATTTTACTGTATGTAACATGTTGCATTATATGAAACAATGGTCGTTATTTGACGTGGTTGGAAATTAGTGACAAGATGCAGTCACATTGTACTGTATATAACATGCTGCATTATATAAATCAATGGTTGCTACTTGACGGGGTTGGAAATTAGTGACAATACAGTCAAACTGAACTGTATATAACATGCTGCATTATATGACACAATTGTCGCTAATCGCTGTGGTTGAATATTAGTGACAAGACAGCCACATTATACCGTATTTAACATGTTGCATTATATGAAGCAATGGTCGCTACTTGACGTGGTTGGAAATTAGTGACCGGACAGACACACTGTACTATATGTAACATGCTGCATTATATGAAACAATGGTTGCTACTTGACGTGGTTGGAAATTAGTGATAAACAGCCACATTGTACTGTATGTAACATGCTTCATTATATGAAACAATGCTCGCTACTTGACGCGGTTGGAAATTAGTGACAAGTCAGCTGCATTGTATGACATGCAGCGTTATATGAAACAATGGAAAGTACTTTACGTGCTAGGAAAATAGTGACAGTACAGTAGTATTATGGTGCATAAGGGTTAGAGAGTAAAATTTTGATTGCCCTAAAACTGGTACTTTCATCACAAAACCAGCGTAAAAAATTAACCAATATAAATACATTTTAATAAAAAATATTGTTGTTCTCAATAACTCATATTATTGCAGTAAAAATATTAGACAATCTGATTGTATTTCTAACAATTTTACTTTAAATGATAATAATAAAAATTCAAATACGCTTACATGTATCTATTAAAGTATTGTTTGTCATTCTCATGAAATTTTTGACACAGAACTAAAAATATGCTATCTTTCATTTGTGATTTTATATTATGTTAAAAACCTTGCATATTACCTGAAGGCTCTTCATCATTACGCTGTTTGTAAATATATCCTGTAAGGACATGTAAGAAATATCATCCTCTGAATTACATTTGGTTTCTCATAACAACTTTTGAACTTCATTTCTTCAATTCCTTAATTGTTTTTGTATTAAAATAGAATAATGCTTTCTGCGTCGCATTCTTTAAATTCTTTGAAATCTGTGTACTCGTCAGTTATATTTTCGTTGCTGTAGTAGAAAACTTTAAATTTTTACTGTTTGAATATATGAAGAAACTCCGAATTGTTAATCCTTTGAAATTTTTGTTTTAAACGTTATTTATATATATTCTAAAAATTCTTTATTTCTAAGATAGATGTGTGTATGTGTATGTGTATATGTATGTATATGTGTGTATATTTATGTATATGTGTGTATATGTATGTTTATGTGCGTATGTATATATGTATGTATGCATATATGTATGTATAAATATATGTGTGCATATACGTATGTTTGTATATATGTATGTTTGTATATTTGTATATATGTACGTTTGTATATATGTATGTTTGTATATATGTATGTTTGTATACATGTACGTATATATGTATGTATGAATATTTGTATGTATGTATGTGTTTATGTATGAATGTATGTATATGTATATATATATATATATATATATATATATATATATATATATATCGCTGCCCACAAATGCTTGGAACGTACTCATTTTCTTTTTATTAGGTACCGTACAAAATAATTTTATAAACATTTTGAAAAAATATTATTTAATAGGTATATAATGTCGTTAGTTTCATGTGGGTTACGTAAGGTTGGATTAGGTTAAGTTAGGCTTGAGTTAGGTTAGTTTGGGTTAACATTGTTTTACAAGTATTTTTTTACGTAATTTTTTAAATATAATATTATTCAATTACAGTAGTTTAATGTTCGGTCTGGATTATTATTTTATGATGACGAGTCAGTTTAGTGACATTATTATTTTTAATACATAAAATATTTATTATTATATGGTGACAACCCAATTTTAGTTTCGTCAGTTGTATACAGTTTTAGTTAATTGATCTTATGTTATTAATATTTTCCATTTTTGCTTCAAGTGTATAAATACATTTTTATAGTCACTGAATTTGTTTCCTTTGACATTTAATTTTTAACTCCTTTACGCACTTTCTTTCCAATATTTTCAGTCTCAAACTAATACATTTCTGATCTCAAACCTCACAATTCTCTTACTGGTATACCAATACGTTCTTCTTTAAATTTACCAGGTAATTTCTTATTTTTGTATGACTTTAATCTTCTTATCTGAAATTTAGCCATTAAATCACTCGTATCGTTTATATCTTCTTCGTTCTCTATTTCCCGGTATGCATCAAAATTATCTCCTACTGTTTATCCTTCAATATATATTATAAATGTCAGCATCACTATTCAATAATTTCATTCTAGGTCCATAGTATCATATTGCTTGAGCTTTATTAATTTCGATGATTCTAATGTATTTATACCACAAAAAATAGGTTTATATCATTATATGTTTTAATTTTTTCCTGAAATAGTGACTAAATCTCCATAGTACATTTTTCTATTATGATACTTATTTCTTGCAATATCATTCATTAGAGCCTTTTCATAATTTATTAATCCCTTACATAAACTACTTCTTACATTTTGCATCTGCTTCCCATACATGCTGTTACTCATAAGTTTAAAAAAATTCTTATTCGTTGTAATTCTGTTCATTCCTTCGCAGTTCAGTATTTTTTCAATGTAAGGTTTAACTATGTATTTTGCGTCCATCTAATCCCTTTATGAACTTTAGTAGGTTTATCACCACATCTGATTTATTATATTAATAATAGTATGTTTATTATATATATGTATATATATTTTAAATGTATATAATAGTTTGTTACATTTAGATTCTTTGTTATTGCCTAAACCTTTGGTAAGTGATTCTTGTTGAAAACTAGATAATTTTGTGAAAGGGCCATTATTCGGAGTAGGAACACATCACTATAAAACGAATGAAATTTTTCTGGAATTTCTAGATCTACTTCTAAATCGCATCTTAAGAATATTTTCAGGATCCCTAACTCCATCTAAAGCTTCTTCTACTATCCAGTTGTGTTCTCCAACACTTAATATTTGACATATAGCTTACCCATATAAATTATTAGCATCGAAATAAAATATATGATTTGTGAATATTTTTTTTATCACATATTGTACCTTTCCTTTCTGAATCAGCATTAGTAAGATTGTAGACAGTTTCAATACTTTCTTAATAATAAAATCAATTATTAGCTTTAGCATATGAATGAACGACTGGAGATATTTCTCTACTTAACCTCTTTTCATAAAGTGAATACAACTCTTCGTCAGTTAATAATTAAATTGTCTCGTGCATTTGGTTGCTGCCTTAAAACTTAAATGTGGTGCACTAACATAATGAATAGGCTCTAAATTACAAATATTATAACACACTCTTCTAAACGTATCATACACATAAGAAAGTAATATAACATCAAGCCTTAAATATAATAATTGATAATCTTTGAAGGTCCAGTCTTCATAATTTTTATTTTTGTAAACGTTCCATAATTTTTAGCGAATTCATATTATTTTTGCGATATATCACCACTCATTTTTTAATGAATTTCATTGAAATCTGGAAGATCTGTAGGTTTTAATTTCCCCATACAATCAATATATTCATAAGGAGATATTGCACCTACTCCTTTTCTGGGTAAGAAACATATTTATCCTCTAAAATGTTTGTAAATATTATTAAAATGTTTAAAGTATCGTACTTAACCTGTTTTATTTGTTCTTCTTTACCACAGAAGTTACAGATTTCACAAGCATAAATTTGATAATTTTTAACTTTAAATTCAAATTGTTTCAATTCTCTGACGTTTTGCAAAATGAGCAGTATGCGCTGTTAATATTAAATAAATTTTCTATCCCTTTTTAAAATAATGATGGGATAGATTCAAGGGAATCGATAAATCTTAATTCAACTGTTTGAGGCACAATGCACATATTTAATTCAGTTCTATTACATTTAAAACATATTTCAGTAGATGTATAGTTGTGTTACATTTGTTGTTTAAATATTTCTTAAATTTTTTATTATCAATCACGAATTTCTTCCTAAACTGACCATATTTTCCATTAATAGTAGTAATAATATTAATTTCACTAGCGCCATGTGTTCCATTGTCAAATTTATCTAATTGTTTTTAATAACTAATTTACTATAGTATTCGGTTAAGTCATGACATGTAATCGGAATAAATTATTTTTTATTTCTACATTTCTGATTACATTCCTTACATAAAGCATGGTGATATTCTCCAGTAATTGTATCATAGTTCCCTATTTCATCAGCTATTTCACCATCATTACATGAGTTTCCATCCTTAAAATTAGTACAACATATTTCACGTTTCTATGTTTGAATTAAATTTTCATGTAATCTCATTGTTAACGGTTTTACATTAAATTTCATCATGCATATAAAACCAATATTTTGCTAATCATTAAAACAGTGTGTACATCATCAGTTAAGTCATACATTTCACAAAATTAGTCAATAAATTGTATTAAATAATTGTTGTATATTCCAAAACTATTTGGTATATGTAAATTTAAAAATTCAGTTTCTCCATTTTTTATTTTACATGGCTTTAAAAAGACTTCAAAATCAATATAACAAACGAATGAATGAAATATATCACCACTATTTGTTTTATATTCTAAAATTTAATTTTTTATGTTGGTAGGTACATATTTTGAATAATATCATTAATTTTTAAACAGTTTTCAACATTATTATTTAAAAATATTTGTTGATTAAATTTTTTAAAATATTTTGAATGGGCCTTCATTAATCCATTTTGGTTGTGATGTTAAATCTTACCTATTATAAAGCCACACACATATATGTAATTGGAACAAAATGATTATTTACTTTATCCTCAAGATAAAATATATTAATACTAATTCTATATTTTCAATCATCAAAAGAATCACTTCTCTGTATTTGATTAACAGAATCTTTATCGCCAATATATTAAATTTTTTTAATTGTTATATTAAAATGATTTTCAAGTGCTTTCACAATTTAATCAGCTATCTTAAAGGAAAATAATATATTTCAGTTATAAATTCGTTCGATATCAATTAATATGTCATTCAAACAGTTTCAATGTTTTGTATGTTTTTGTGGATCCTCAACTATTTAATTTGAATTTAAAAATATAAGATTGAATATAATATGCAACAAGTATCATTGTTTTTAGTATTAAGACAATTTTTTTTAAGTCGATATAGCTTCCGCCTAATAATGTTTCACGCCTATTTCCTTCAACAGTAGTACTTTCAATATAATTAAAATTCGAAGCAGTAATTTCTGTAATATGTGAATCAACAATATGTGCACAATCATTTGATATAAATTCACATAGTTTTTAAAATTATTTTTGTTACCTTGATAAATTCCTTACCTAGCATAAAATGATGATATTTTCTGTGTTCATGAATTAATAATAATAATTCTGCTACACAAACAAACCATATAATTAAAATTTTGAGTTTTGAGGACGTAATTGCTAAATTCGTTTAAGAAAAGCCCGAGTCTTCTTTTTGTTACTAACTACTGCACGGTTTATAGACTCTCAAAAATTAGCTTCCATTTAATAGAAAAAAAATATTTGTAACTTTTATAAATAAAATTAAAACACTGTTTTAGTCATAAAATAAGTATGTGTTTATACTCCTTACTTGTTTCAAGAAATAAAATATGAACATGTCTATAGTTTAATTTTCCTATTTCAGAAGTATATCTTCAACTGTTTTTCTTTTCAATTTCATTGCATTAATATGAAATTTAGATTTAAAATTATATTATTTACTTTGTCCGAAATATGTATTTCTACATTCACATTCATGTTTAATATCACAATATGTAGCTTGTATACACGTTACAAAACTTCCTGCGCCAGTTGTTCTATTAACGGCGACTCTTAACACTTTCTCACCATCAATATAATGATATCCTTGTCTGATCTGTTGATTATTACCAGTAGCTTTCAGTTTACTTTATTATAATAATTTCTTTAATTTTGAGCATTTCCATTGTAATCTATTTTTAACTATAGCAGCTTCCACAACAAGTAAAAATCAATCGCTAACTGTAATATAATATTTAAACGATTTTAAGTACTTGAATATTCCTGAGCAAGATATAACACTTGTAAACTCATATGCTGTATCAGATGTTCTCTAACTTCTCAAGAATGTCACAGCATAATAATTATTTGTGAAATAAATAACGAAACAATCTTATTAATCAGGGCTCCTAGATGTGGTGTATCAGGTGATGTATTTGGCTTTTCTACTGCTGCCATAAAACGGACAGTAAAAACTATTAAATGACAGTATGTGTTAATCAAGAAATACTATAACTGACTCAAGCAGCGTTCCATATGTGGGCTAAACATACCAATATTGTTTTTCAACATGATACTCGAAGTACACATATAAAAATATCAAACAAACAAAGTATGCGTATATGTCAAAAGTCTCGAAAGTTATGTCATTACAAATTAGATGGAGAGGACGAGTACTGGCTCACGCATTTTCCCCAAAACACACCTATTGAAATAAAAATTGACTTTGAAGATGATTGGTATATATCAAAAAAGATAATATCTCTGAAAGTAAAATTAGTCTTTTCGTACTGCTATTACGTGAAATTGGATATGCTATCGGTAAACATAATTCGAATGCATATTAGTTTTTTACGTACCCAATTTAATTTTCAAATCGGCTAACACTACATACATTATATTTTAGCCGTACGAAATCTTTATGGCAAGCCAGACATTGAAAATATAAGACCTTCACATTTGACGTCCCCACCTTCAAAATCAAACATACCAAACCCTACGAAAGAAAGAGATTTGTGTGATTTGAAACATACCAACACAGTTCTGATATTTGATCAAGTGATGTATATTTTTTTACAAAAAGTATGTTCGTACATGTGACTCAGTAGAAAAAGTACTTAGAAACTTCAACACTTATTACTAATTGCTATATTTTTACAAGGTAATTTTGAATGTTTTTCATCTATTTATAAGGGACCTTCCGGATAAATTGTAATGTTGATCGATTCTGACGTATATATAATTGAATACCCGAGGCTACAACTCGTACACTACTTGAGTAGTCCAGTTCCAAAACTCCCCTTGTCCACTTTCACTAAAACTGAGCAAATCACGAAAAACGGATTTGCTAGCCCATTTGTAACATGGCCAAAGTAGTTTTTCAAAGTGCATCTGTTATAAAATAAGGCGGGTTTTGGAAACAATCATCGCGTCGCCTTGAGCGCACATTTATAAGCTACAAAAAAAGGCTCAGCACTCATTTTTCCTTTGTGATCGACTAGGAGAATTTTGAAACTGGACTACTGGCTTATGACTTGAGTATACCAAACAATTCAAAAATAGAAGCAGCTTTTAACTAATATTCTGGTCGCATTTCAATATGTTATAAAATGAGGATAAAGTTTGTTCTAATAGAGCTATGCATTATGGTTTAAGTGCACGGTACACAGCAATTTACATCACCATGGTTTTATTCTTCATTTGTACCAGATATTTTTTTTTTCTTATTTTATACTCAAAATGTGACTAAATTTGGCTCTTACGAAATATCTATATCTCTAATAGGTTTTCGCGTAATGGCTTGTTAAAGTCAAAATTTGCATGTTTCCGTTTTAAGGACTACACTAAAACCAACTGACATTCCAAACTGAAAAATACACAGAGGATAAAGACGTCACAGGCTACAATGTCACGTCCATAAAAACAAAGAGAAAAATGTTTTGTATTTAAATATAAATGCTGAAATTTAAATGAATTTTTTTAAAAAATTCAATACTTTTTTTTTTAAATATAAATATACTTAATTTTGTGGTTTAACACAGCTGAATTTGCAGCCTACAACATTGTTATTCACTGTGAAATTTTTCAGTTTGGTAATTGAGTTGGTTTTAGTGTCGTCCTTAAAACGAAAACATGCAAATTTTGGCTGTAACAAGCCATTACGCAAAAACTATGCGAGATAAAAAAATTTTATAAGAGAAAAATTTAGTCACATTTTGTGTCTAAAAGAAGAAAAAAATTACTCACACAAATATAAAAATAAAAACGTGGTGATGGAAATTGCGGTAGAACGAGCCCTTAATTTTCAGTAATTTCCTGGCCTACCATCAGGATTACATTCAGAATTCAGATACACCAACGGATTGATATATATTTTTAAGATTACAACTTAGGATGAGTTCAGTGAGTTCACGAACATATTAAAAAGAACAGACAAATTAGATATTTCGATATTTAATTGAAAATGTACTGCATACTCAAATAGTGCTAATCAGTTTAAAAATCTAGTGCAGCAAATGTAGGCTATTTCCATTCATTAAAAAAATTTTATAAAATTAATATTACTTACAAAATTTCTTCAGCGATTCTCTCACTTCTAACATAATATATAACATTTATTTGGCTACTTAACACTACATTAGATGTTATTGTTAAAATACACTGTAAATTTCAGTTTCATTGTATCGTTTACAATAGAAGTTCTTCGTTAAGAACAATCGATAACATAAAATGTTTTTTTTTTTTCAGATAGAGAATTTTTTGAGCTGAAATACATTTCGTTATTGCGATATGAAGTATCCAATTTAGTTTATTGAATTTTTAAAATATTTGTGAGCATTATTTATTTTATTGAATATGTAATGATTTACGTCTAAACTCAAATTCTCTTTTGGAAACACTTAAATTCTACTAGTTTAATATAGATATTTCTAGCACTGCAATTATCGTATAACGATCCATGTTTATCTTGATCAGGATTTTTTTTCCTATTAAGCTGAAAGCCGACAGTTACATACTCTGGCATATCGAACTGAAGTGAATTAAGTTGATGCTTTGTATAAAACTGAAATTAATTTGAGGCCGTGAGCACAATCTTTTCAGTGCTGTGTTAATAGTTAAAAGTAATTTTTATTTTCGAATTTTTGTATAATTTAGTTTTCATTCCATGTCCATAATTATGCCAGTAATCAATAATCGGTCATAGAATTTCCATTTTTTCAATAATAATTTTACCAGCATAAATATGGTGTTAGGGTCAAAAGCTCAAGCAGCTTTTATTTTAGGTTGTCTGTAGATACACACGCCATCATTAGAACTTCGAATGAATGCGGTCTTGTAACCACCCTTCCGATATGTATATCATTCCCGATTCTAAAAAACTAAACAAATATTTTAAAAGATAGACAATCTCACTATGTTTTATCGGCTCTAAAAGAAATTAATTTCTCTACTCCATAGCCTTCTTCTTTAATAGATAAATATTAATCTGATGATTCTGAATCTGAGCACAACAACGTTTACATTATAGTTAGAGATATTCCAGGACTGTAAACACTCTCCATAATATTTCCGTGTTTAGAAATTCATATTTTTGAAAATTGGAATGTAAAGAATTTTTCACATAGATCGATGGTCAAATGATTTGCATAACCCTCGTTTTTATCTCTTTTTAGTTAGCAGAAACACTTCATATACATAAACTTCATTCGGATGTAAAAATGCATCTCCAATCGTATATCAAACTTGATTCTCTTGTGTCCGTAGAAACATATTATGTTCGAAGCTCTCAAGTATTTTATCACTCATTTATGTAGAAAAAATGTTTATTAAACCATTATTATTTTTATTTACCCATAAATTATGACTACTAACAAATCTTAGTCATTTAAGTGACTTATTATCACTTTTCCTTCGCAAAACTTTTTGTACTATGTAATATTTTTCATATTTAGTCTTATGAATCTCGTGTTCATAAAACATATATTTAATGGAATCATTCTGTAAATATTTTATTATGTATGTTACTGGCCTTGCGGATAATATCTCAGATATTTCGAATACTTCTGTAAGTAGATAGAAATAGTTCATGCGGGGACAAGCGGCTGACGGCGGTGGTTGGTGGTTTGCCCTTTGACCCCTGTAACCCGACACCCCCTACCGCCATGTTGGATGACCTTGGCCTTTAACCGTAACCTTGACCTTAAGTGTCAAACTACCAAAAATTTTCCAAAATTTCGAAAATTAAAAAAAAAAAATTAAACATTTTAAAAATTTCAAATAAATTCCAAAAATTTCAAAAAATTCCAAAAAATTCCGTAAAAAAGTATTAGCTCCATCTTGATTCCGGTACCTATCTTGTTACCGGCCGCCATATTGGGGTTTCTTCTGAAGTGTCCGAATTATTTTCGATTTTACATTCCATTATAACCCCGCACATATTTTATAAATAAATTTAATAAATATAATATAAATTTAAATAAAAGCATTTTATATTAATATTATTTAGTTAAAAAAATACATCAGGTATGCTCGGCCATGCTCGGTAACCTTCGGCTCGACCTTGAAGTTATTGCTAATGCCGCCATGTTGTTGTTGTTCCGGACCTGTCTGCTAGGGGCACTACTGTCGTCGCCATATTCGAGAATATATATACATATTTATAGCATCCTTGTGTAACAAAAATCTCACACATTTTCTCATTTAACATTTTCTCTTATATTGTACCGCACTTTCTTTCTTTTCACTGTATGTTGAGTTAAGCCTATTGTTCACCAAAGATAACAGAAAAAATAACACGTGTTTTGAACAAAGTTATTTACAGTGGAGGGTTGCAAAAATGCTTGAAAATTGTTGTCGACATCAAGTTACAAATATTGATGCCAACATGCTGTTACTAACTCTATTAATATTTATAAATTATATAAATAACATTTGTTGCCAACATTTTGTTGAAAACATTTGCTAACAACAAAAGTTATGAATTTCAGAAACTTTGCATCGACACCAAGACCGCCGTGTCGTGCGTGATCAGCATTAACGAAAAAATATCCAGAACCGTAGCTAGCACAACTTAAGCAACATATGAACTAGGAAAGCCTCACCTTCCTAGTTAATACGTTGCACTTAAATAGTTCACAGTTCAGGTTTCATCTCGGCAACGTGACGTCTGGCCATCAACTGCCTGTCACTAACCATCTAAGCAACGTATTAATATCTGTGCCACCATCCACGTCACAACATCGACACTAAGCGAAACGTTTGCTACCCAATACGTCTGGCCTTAATTGAGCTGAGAGTAGCCGAAACTGCTAGTTACCACAATAATGATGACGATCCTGTTGTACTGCATGTGTATTGTAACAATCACTAGGCTACGACCTACTTCGACGAAACTCTGTAAAAAGCACGCCTCCCACTTCCTGATTTCCAACATAAAACTGAAAACGGTCACTTCTACGACCTCTTCATTTCACCGAATATTTTCGCTACGTTTTCCCTTACTCCATTTACGAACCACTCTGCACACCTTTTCTAAAAAATGTTCTGTCAACTTCCGAGGTCGTAGAACTCCCCTACACTTCTTACCCCCTACAAAACCATACGCACCATCTGTTGGTATCGCTTTACCATGTTCATAAACAACATGCACAGTCTATTGATGCTTGTGTATCGTTCCTCCTATTGGCTACCACGAGATGTAACGAGTTCGTACACCAGACATAAAACCGATACCCTATTGGCCATAGCATCGAACATTCGACACCGCGCCGCCTAACTCCCAGCGTAGTGGGGAGAGGAAAAAAATGTTCTGTCAACTGACGAGTTCGTAGAACTGACATATCCCCCATAAAACGTCAAACGCTGATGCCTATAGGAAAATTATAATTTAAAAATCTAGCACATTGGCAACAAAGTAAAAATTATATGTTCAACGCTTACATCAAAGTGCCCTGAACTCTCTTAACAGAAAATTTGTTTGGTGTTTAGCCAAGCGTAGACGTGTTAATTACTGAAAATTATAATTTTTTTATTAATTCACATTTTTCTTTACAATTTAATGGTGTATACATTGCATATTTTATCATGCGCAACAATATATTTATTTTTACGTAGTTCACATAAGAAATGGTTCATAAAAATGAAATATTGATAGGACTTATATTTAACAGACCTAACATAAAATGTTGTTCAGTGAAAATACTACCTAACCATTTACGAATTATTTTGAAAATTTTCTCAAATGCCTCGAGCTATTTCTGTAAAATATCATAATCCCTTAACACCCAAAGTAGCAATGTAAATATTTTGATTTTATGGTGCACGTAACACTAATACGGTATTAAAATTATCGCTTGAAATTTTCTGTTGGCTTACCATGAAGCGTCATTATTTTTGCCATTGCGAATTCCAATTTTATATTATAATAGAAGTTATATCGCTCCTGACACATATTTAAACACATAATTTTTGTGAGCGAAACACATCTGCGTGGCCACTTTAAAGCAAATTATATTGCATATTACTGTTGTTTGTAATGATTTGAACTTATTAAAAAAAAAAAACATTTTTGTTTTGCTCCTTCGGCTGATCACTAGATGAATTCATAGAAAGGACAGTGTAAGTTCGAGTTGGAAACGTGTGTACCAATAGGGCGGTGGTGGTGTTGTTTTGTAACAGTTGTTTTCTGCTGCAGTCAGCAATGTCTTGTTGCCATCTCTGCCGGGATCTCCCCCAGCACTTGAAAAATATCCTTTCCATTGTTGTGCGACCTCGACGTTCATATTTTACATCGATCTTGTCAGTCCTTAAGACTTGTTTACCCTCGTTCCGTCTTCGGGGAAGACTTTGTTTATGAACCATAAATGTTATCCTTGTTTTATTTACTTCTCACCAAAACTGAGGGATGGGCGGCAATTAAAATCCTCTCTCTGCAGGACTCTTGGCGATGATTATGAGTTATCTTCTTTGTTTCAGGCTCTAGGTGCATCCGTTACAGTGCAAAACTAGTCTTTCTGTTTGGACTCTTTGTTATCTCTCGACAACTACGTCTTCTCATAATTTCTATTGATTTTTTTACATTTTCGGAGTTTGTATAATTTTATGTATTATTTATTACAATCCGCAGAATCATGAGCATAGTATGAGAAGTAAGCGTGTGCAGTGATCAGTAATATCGTAAAAACATTTCCTTGAATTACGACTGACCCAATCATAGTTTTAGAAATACTCAGTTAATTAGCCGTGACGCATCGCCAACAACGAGCTGCAGAGTGTGACACACAATATAAAACAAATACAAGAAATGAAGGCGAAAACGGCCGTGGTCTTTGTTAATTATCGTATAAAATGTTAGGAAAACCATGTAATGTTAATGGCTGGAGTCAGGAATGCAATCCTGTTCCTCCCGAGAGCAACTCCAGCATGTTAACTTTGCCCCAACCAGCTCGGTATCATGCATTGCTCTGAAAACTCAATAACAACTGTCCGCAGGCTGATGAATAGGTTACGAGTATTGATTTCAAATCATTGTTAAATTTTAAAATATAAACGAGCATTTTTACACGTTGTTTCAACTTACCTTTCGGTTCTATAGCACTCAAAGATTGGCTTAAATGAAAATAAAACACAAAAGTTCCACGATGCCTACTCGTGTACGTATTACAGTTACTAGAGAAGTGACTTATGCGTCGTCACCGCAGGCAACGAAAGATAAATTTACATTCGCGCTTAAAATTCACGCTTTTTTTCTTTACTAAAATATTCCGTACATTTAGTATTCAGACAAGTTATATAATGAGAACAGTAACAAATTGGCTTATAAATCTTCATTACGTGAAATAACACATATGCCGAGTATTTTTTTTTAATTCTCCTGTTTCTTATGTACCTTTCAGTAAAGTAACGATTATTTATTTAACACAAAAAAATGTTTTACTTTGGTAAATAAGTGTTTTATAAAATTTTCTGGACATAATTTTAAAATTCTTTACTAATAAAGACGAAATTCGCTTATAGTATCATACATTGATGATGACGACGATGGTGTAATGTCAGTCAGTAAAGAAAATATAATACTAGCACAGCTAAGGCAAGTGGCCATGTATGTCAATATTCAGCGGGAACGCCATCTTGGATCTGACATTAACAGTGACCATTATAATTCAAAACTGACTTCAGAAACGTTCCTGAATTTTGCAGGAAGTGCAGTATCTAAAAATGGAGAATAGTTACCAAAACTTTCTAGAATGTTCCGTTATTTCCAGAAGTTCCCAATAAATGAAGAATATCGTAAGAGTTATTAAAAACACAATTTCCAAAAAATTTTAGAATTACGAAAAAAATTAAAAAGCTGAGAAAGTCACCTGAATGTCTGTAGAAATCATCAGAATTCACACTACTCGATGTCCAAATCGTTCATGTCTGACAGACATCACTAAGCGACTACATGAAAATACTAATCGGAATTCGGATCAAATCTGATTTGTTTTAAAATAAATAGATCAATTTTAATCAGCATATACTTTCTAATTATTCAGACTAATTTATTATTTTAATATTTTTAAGAACTTCGTTGGAGTTTGAGTTAATGTAATATATATATTTTTAATTAGTTTATGTTTTTATGTAGTATTTATGTATTACTTTTATATTAAATTAATTTGAAATAGTAGTTTAAATATTAATATATTCCAAAGTAGTTCCTGCCCATTTCTTGCTATCTCCTTTGATCATTCTTCCGCTCAGTCATGTACAGTAACATGGTATTAATACCTAGTTATGAATGACGATTAAAACATCAACTTAAAAAATATTTATAAAATATTAAATATGTTTGTTACATATCCAACTGATATTACATTTTACACATCAGTATTACTACTTCTTTCAAATATATTAATTTCACATTATTGATAATTTAACGATCTTTATATTAATAATATGTGATAAAATATTCTTTTCTTGTAATATTTAAGTTTTACTGAACCATTTAATACCTTTGTTTACATCATTTTAACTTTTCTTTATAATTAAGTGCTTTTTTAAAGCCGCGTTTAGTGCATTGACTAGAGCCATTGTCTCCCACGAAGGCAATACGGTCTCGACTCTCATCGAGGTCGAACTCCGAGTATTCGAATGTGGGTTGCGAGAAGATAACTGCGACTGATTCTAGGTTTTTTTCGAGATACACCTGTTTTCCCATTATTCGCACTTTTTTTTCCAGATACACCTATTTTCCCATTATTTGCAGTCCATTGTTTCTTTACTGCGGTGCGTCAATTCTTATCATGTTTAGGTCAAGAAACTTACAGACGTCTAGTCATTTATTTGCACTCTGGGTGTGTTATCCTGACCTCGGGCATTCTCTCCATTGTGTGTCGTCACTTCTAGTCCCTTCTAGGTCAGGCAGCTTACGGGTACATAGTTATATATCTGCACTTTGTGTGTGTTTTTCTGGACTCATGTACACTTCGAGTCTTGTGTCGGTTAGGCAGCTTGTAGGTATCTAGTCATGTATCTGCACTTTGAAGGTGTTATTTTTGCCTTATGTTTTGTCTCTATTACGCGGCGTAATTTCGTGGCATATATATGGCAGGCAACTTACCATTTGTCACTTATATGTGCGCACTCTCTGCGTGTGTTGTCTTGGTTTTTTTTTTTTCGTATTAAGGTGTCATTTCCTGCCATGTCTACGGAAAGCTGCTCACAGGTGCCTAGTCCTGTATTTATACTGTGTGTGTTATCTTGGCCTTCAATTTTCTCCCCATTACAATGTGTTATTTCCTGTCATGTCTACGGAAAGCTGTTTACAAGCGCCTAGTCCTATATCTGCACTCTGGGTGTGTTATTATGGCCACAGGTACTCATTCCATTGTAAGGCGAAATAAAAAATATCGCAATAAACTCGGATGAAAACCAAATACATTACCAGGAAACCAGATAGTGACCAGACACCAAACGTGTGTAACTTAAATTTGTTAAAAAATATATTCGGTAATATTTTCGGAATTTTTTTAACACACTCGGGGTTTCTGAAATTTGTGAAATTTTCGTAAGTTTTCTAAATTTTCTGGAATTTTGGAAATTATGGATATTTGAAATTCGGTGACTTTGTAGTCAAAGTCAAATGGCAAGTTCTACCAAATTGGTAGCCAGAGTGCGGTGACTCCACAAAATGGCTTCTCAAAATATATTTTTGGCTTCTTACTTGGTTCGTAGCACCTCTTTATAGCTCCTTCCATAGAACAAATTTACGAATATACTGTTAGGGTGTCTGTTTTATACAACATATTGTATTTTCTAGTTTTAATGTCGGTCGTAATGTAAATGTGCAACCTTCAAATAACTTATCTGAGCCTAGTAATTTTAAGTTTTAACCTTGAGAAAAGTAGTGCGTGTATAAACATTTTTAAAAGTATTTCGTTTAGTGTGCTAAAAAATTTTAGTGCTAAGATGAACATTGTCGGCTTCATGGTTTTGTGTGTAAACTGCATAAAAATCATTGCCATTAAATTATTAGTTTAACCTAAACAATAGTACTGAATATGTTTAAGGCAAAACTTCAATCCAAATTGAACGTGTTTTGGAGAGAAGTCAGAATGAATGTATAGCGAACATGGACTGACGAAATGTGTTTTTGGTAAATATTACAATCCAGATTGAACAGATGACGAGTGAAAAATAAGAGTTGCTCCAAATAAGGCACATTTTTCACGTGACGTACCGCTCATCTTGTTCCGTTTCGCTTTGTAAAAGCCATTTCACTTTACAAATACTACCCTTTAAAGTTTTCTAGTAAATTATAATGTGTTCTCTGTTCATTTTTAACTTGGCCACAACAAATAAAAAGGTAACATGGTGGCAACTTGGTCCTGCGTGTTATCTTTTCAGTCCAGTCTGAGTTTACAGTATAATTTCAATCCGTATTCCTCACTCCATTCCACCTCAACAAGTGGAGTGGATTATCTCACTTCACTCCTACTTCAGTCCACAACAAAGTGTTTATAGTAAAGTCTCAATCTGGATTCCTAAGTCCGCTCCAGCTTTGATCCGAATTTAAAATTTTACCCTAAACGGCTTAATTGCACAGCTGTAAACTGGTAGACATGTAATATTGAGTATGCTTAGCGCACTTAATGCCATACATTTAAAAATGTTGTCCTTATTAATTTTAAGTTCAACAAGGGTCTAGTCCCCAAATTCCTGAACATATTTACTTTTCAGCATTTAAAGAAATTATGTATACACAAAACATTTTAATTATGTTATATTTGTTGAGTTAGACAGCATCTTAAAAGTCCAAGTTCAGAAATTCTGAACATAATTGATATTAGTGTAATAATGACACACATCATCAGTAACCCAATTTTGTTGCTTAAAACTATTATAAAGCTTTAAGGCTATATATATAATTGTATACGTAACTTTAAATTCTTGGATATGAGGACATTCTATGGCACTTATATGCGAGTAGTTAAAGCACAGTACATCGGCCGATGGTGACGGTTATTTTACCCGAAGGCAGGTTTACAACCACGGAGGGTGCCGGGTCAGTATTTCGGATGATAAGTTCCACTATTTTTGCAAAATATAAAAATAATTTACGTTTATAAATACCACATTGATGTTTGTTTTAAAACGTTTGGACCTCTGAAAGATTTTTAGTCACCCCAGAGTTTCAATGTTTGTTGCACTTGTTGCCCGTAGAGTACGGTGTGAATATTCCAGTTTGTCCCTTTACCGGTCAACATTTCTGCGTAAACAAATCCAATTGTCTTATTGATTGTTGCGCGAAGGATAGCAATAATTTAACCGTTGTTATGTACACGCGATCCTCGATGTAGTTACTCAAAATGACAGGTAAGAGAGGAATACAGGAGAGAGCACGGTACATGTTGTTGAAACATCACAACCCATTAACCTCTTACGGAGATTTCTATTATTTAAGCTCCGATGAGTGCGCGCACCATTGTGCCGGGAGATGGTAGATTGATGCATCTTGATATATACTATCAGAACATGTTATATCAATCCAAGTAAATGTCTTCCAGTACGGTTCTGTCTATTAATAACGTAGGTGTAGCTAACCTACATTTGAACACACTAAATGATAAGATTAGAGAAATCACATATGTGAAGACAATTCTGTACGTGTTTCGGAGAACAACATTACTTCACCTAAAAACAGGCACTTTTTTCAGGTACTCACTGCCTTCACCAACGGAGGCCAGCATGGAGTGCACACCGCAGAGGGCGATCATTTGGCTACAATACTTAGACTATTTGCACTCTATGGGCATACATTCATAATCCTTTATTCAATGGTATATCCTACAAATCGCATTAAAACAAGACGAACTGACTGTTCCATAGGGATGCGTTGAAATGCAGTTTAGTTTACTTTGCCCGAGGAGTGGCCACTTTGATTAAGGTCTATAACATTACCAGAATCGTTGAAATTTTTGAAACCGCACAATTATGCTTGTTTTTGCCAGCTTATTGACTTCGATGATTCAACGGTCAGATACTTGGATTATGCGTTCCAAAGTGACACATTGAGCCTTCTTCTGGAGTCTCGCCTTTTTATTGACTCTAATTTTACGATAAATAAAATACTTATAGAACCGCAGAACTCCTTAAAACAAACTGAAATGCTGTATTTGTAACAGTCACTATGATATAGTGTACTGAAGTTAAAGCAGGGCATTATGAACACCTAGTTTTGTGATGACAAACTTGTTAGAGAAGGTAATTCCAGTGTAGCCCTATGTCTTGCCAAACTTCAAGTTTTTTCAAGGACGTAAATCAAATTGTCAGTAAATCATTGACCCCGCGTTTGGCGCAATTGTTGTGCTCGACTCCTACCTTTGATATCCTGGTTTGATTTCCAACTTTCCACGCATGGAAAATATGGCGGATGTTACAGTTGGCTGGTGAAATTTCTATTAGGCCACTTCTCCATCGCAGTGTTTTTATAATAATGGCTTCCTTTAATGTTCAGCAGACAACGAGTCATAAATCAACAGCTGGGGTGAGATAGCTTGCCCTGGTGACGTCAGTCACTAGCCTAACTGATGTGCTGGTAAACTTGTTAAATAAAAACATAGTTTAAAAAGCCTGCTGTCTTTCAGATCAGAGTCGTGGGATGCTGATTGAAAGGTCGTGTTCTGACTTGAAATACGCCTTTCGTATCGACATCTAATATACTAATGGGAAAAACTACACACATCGGAGAAATAACGACAAAATTGAAAGGCGGTTTGAATCACTTCATAAGAAAAATATTTTTAAGGTAAATGTGCTTTATCCATTGTATTTACAACTATCAGAAAGAGACAGCGAAGTAATTAAGATGGCACGAATTGAGAAGAAAAAATAATTAATCACAAAGACTACGAATAAATTTTTAAAAACTAATTAAAGTTAAGGTAAATGTATTTTCGCAAACCATATTGTTTACATATCGTGCTGTCGCAAATCTGGACTTTGAAATTTTTGACTGAGTTTCGAAACGAAGATTACTTCCTAAATGATATTTTGTAAATGAAGAATCTTTTTCAGGATTATGCTGATATTTACAATGTCTAGAATTGATACTGATTTTTCCTCTGGTGAGCAGAATTTGTTCTTTGGATCATAACTTATATTCAATAAAATCCCAGTGTTAGTCGTAATAAATTGAAAAGCGAGTTGAGTCAAAATACTGGCAAACAAGGCTTTAGACAAGCGGTGCAGAAGAGTTTTTCGCAGGCTAGTGTAACCTCCATTCTCCTGAAGTAGCAGTGTTGATGAAGCGGCGAGTATCGAAGCTGTCCATAAATGACACTATAAGTGAATAAGAGTGGTGGTAAGAGAGGAAAACGTAAGGGGAGTGTTACATGTCAAGAAGTTGGTTATTGGATAGGAAGCCGTCAAACCGCACCCCAGGCCGGTTTATGTGACATAAATGCAAGACAAGAGCACACTGGGGTCAGGGAGAAAGTTGCGACTGTTGCTAATCTAAATAAAACAGACGACTGGTGTAAAGCGAAAGACAGAAGGTGAACATTAACAAAGCGTTTTTTTAAACAGACGCTAATGGCGGTATGTCGACCCCAGAGTCATACAAAGCAAGCCCAGGACATCGTCGTCTTCCTTATCCCCCTCCTCGCTTATCCAAACCTCCCTCTCGCTCTCACACTTCTGTATATGAAATTTTATGGTGCCAGAAGAGAAGAAAATTTCCAATCTAATTTTGCTCGCTGAGAGAGTTTGCAGGTAGATGTATGTATACGAGTCAAGTACCAGTGCGCCCGACACCAAACCACTCAATTGCATTATAACTGCGGGCTAAGTTGCTAAGATGGTTTTACTCCGACGACAATAATTCCTTCTCTCTCTGGGTTTCTAATGGCCCACCAGAGGCCCGTAAACGTCGACTCTAAATAACGCTTTTTCATTTCTTCTTTTTCTTTTTATAGACGTTGAAATAAAAGTTGACTCTTGGCTGTTTCAAGTCGGCCTCGCATCTTGTTTTCTTTGTATCTTTACTGCCATGACTGCGACTACCAAAGTCCTGATTGACTGTACAGAAATCCAAGCCTGCTTGTACCACAAGTGATCGTTTCCTTACTATTAAGCCAAATATCGATCCAGGTTACTTGGTTTCATTAAATTAACAGTTCCATGTGACATTTAGGTTAATATATGGCAATAAATTACTAACTGTATTTGATTCCATAGTTTCAGTTCTTTAAGAAAAAAGTATCGTACACTGTCTAAGGGTGAGAACACGCGGACCGAGATTAGAGGTTAAACAGGATATTCATGGCTTAAGTGTAGTGAATGCAGGTTGAACGCTTCCGAGCCGCACAACCCATTGTTTAGCGATTAGTTTGTCTATTCTAGTATGGCTCTAATAAAAGTCCTAGGTGACCGACTTTGAAGAATAGGTAGGAAAAAGTGTAAGGGACAGTTAATAGATGCAACCAGCATTTTTTGGAGGTTAGTAGAGGGCATTTGTACGTTATTCGAATGTTGTGACTCTTTTACATGCTCAAAATTGCACATTAAACTAATTCGTAGGAAAAATCTAAATATCAAAGCAATTTGTTCACTATTTTCTTATCAAGACATTTTTACAAAATCGCCGTAAAAAGGGGAAAAAAACATAATGTTATTGGCCTAATTTAAGGAGTGAGATTTTCGCAGAGAAAGTGAAAACCATTTGATTAAAAAAACAGGGTGACTAAATTGGTCTCCATTATTGAAGGTGAAAAACAATTAGAATTTAAAATAAACATAAAATTATATTATGAAAACTATAATTTTAGATTTTAATGAATCTGCTTTATGTTTAAATAAATTTGAATGTCCAATGACTATTTCTGTTACAAAATTCTATTTCAAATTCATTTACATTTTGTACTGATTTAAAATAAATCCGTGATATGAATTTACGTAAAATAATTAAAATTTTCTTCCTAAATTTTTAATTTCATGTCTCCTTTGTCAACAGTTATTGTGATATTGAAATGAACTTTTCCTTCATCAGCAAACATTAAAAAATATATAAATTATGAACAACGTAGTGACTATCTAAAATAACCACACTTGTTCGATTTAATAAATTTCAAGAAGTAATACAATTGCATAAATTTGTATGCTGAGTGCTTATTTGAGTGGGCGCAGTCCGAAGGCTGGGCGTACAACACAGTCTAAATAAAAGTTTATATACACAAATGCGATGTATCAAATTTGACGATCGTATTTATAAATCTTTCTTCATTACACTTTCAATAGAAATATTATCCATTTTATTTACTGTAAAAATTAAATATATATTGAATATTTTATTTAAGACTAAAAAGTAGCAAAATACTCGCCGTAATTCTTTAGCATCTGTCCCTACCCTTTCACTCATGTGACACGCCCATTCATTTTCTTCCGAACTGTTGCCATTATGAGCATAAGACCCCGTTTATAGGGGCAGCTCATATTCGCCAATGTGACACGCTTGGTAGAAAGTGGAGGAGCCTTTAATTAGGATTGATATTTTGGAAAATACTGTACACTGCTAGTTCACTATTTCTTTATACACATTACTGTGGCTACTTGTAACCTGCCAGAAACTGTGAACCGATCCAGTAAATGTATGTTTAAAAAATTGTGTATGTACTTCGAATAAAAAAAATAAACCACAAGTGTATAACTACACTACATTAACATAATAATTTAATTACACCTAAAATGTTATTCAAATTAGGAAAATATTTTTATTTTCAGTTATATAAAAATAAATACATAAACAAATATATTTTTCATTAATTCAAGCGAAAACAACACATTTGATATTGCAACACTGCATGCCAGCCGGTTGAACGAGGAAGGAAGTGCATTCGTGCACCATCTATTATTAGTTTAGGAAAACTGATGCGCGGAGTTATCGCTTCACTGCTTGTTGTATTCATAATGTAGAGATAAATGTTCTGTAAGTTCTCTAAGCATGAAAACCAGCAATATTGTGCACAATATAAAATTATGGTTTCATTTCTAGTATTACTGTTACTTCAGCAGAATCACGTGTCAGTTAATTTGTCCTTCTCATCACTCATTTCCAACACAATATTATTCATCTTATCGGTTTGTATTGAAAAAAATAGTTTGGATAATTTGGTTTGTAATAAATTGTTTCACCAAAAAAACACTAGGTTTAAATGAAGTAATAATACTAGTTTCTCAATGATTGTACTCGTCATGTTTCAGAACCATGCCATTTGCAAAATTTCAATGAATATTAACTTTTTCAAATGGTTTAATTTTACGAAATATATCAGCTTATTGAAGTTTATTTTTCCTAAGACATAATTTCGTGTAAAATCAAAAATGTTACTAACAATCTGATTTATTGAACAACAGATCATAAATACATGTAATTTTCTCTGTTACCATATCTGTTTTGATTGATAAATTATTACATTTTTCAGCGCCAGCTAACATTTTGTTAAATTGAGAATTAGTTTTTATAGTTTCTCCAAGATCTTCTACATTATATTAACTAACAGGAATTTCCATTACATTATCTAACCTATTTTGATCTATTAAATATATCTTATTATTTTGCTGTTTAATGTTAGGTGTTAAATATGTTGTGTAAAACTGAATTAAACCAACCGAATGGTCTCCATTTTTACAATAATAATGAAAACATTTATTTAAGACCAATTTCTTGCCTGATAACTTAAATATATTACTCATTTATATAGAAAAATTTTTATTGTAAATAAAATGAATACTAAACCTAAAGAGATAGATTAAGATATAAAAATAAGAAAACCTGACAATATTATTTCAACAAAATGCCATGGAGAATTATTACCTGATAACATTCGTTGCTTGATTTCCAGCTCATTTAATGGTGGTAAAACAACTCTTATAATTGATAATGTTTATGTATGCCCCAGGATATTTGCATTTTGGTACTCTATACATATGTTCAAAAAGTTTAAATCAACCAAAATATGTTGTTTTAAGAGAAGATACTGATGGAGCAATTAGATAAATAAATGAACCAGTGGCATAATTTTTCTCTGCAAATGAAGAACTGATTGATGTCGATTATTGTTGAAACGATTCTGTTGTTTTTGAAGATGATATACTAGATAAACATGAAATGATAAGATACTACTTTACTGGTAGCAGACATAAAAATATCTATTATTTTTATTTTGCTCAATATTAGTCAAAAGTGCCGAAACAACTAATACTAATAAGATATAACGCTAATTTTCTTTGCACATTTCCACAAGATGATATAAACCTCAAACATATCCATATCGATTTTGTTGGTGGCGATATGTCATTTGAGACATTTAGAGAAGTGTGTTCAAAATGTTGGGATAAAAACTATGATTTCATTATTATAGATATGACTCATTTTAAATGATGGCAAATATCGTAATAAAATTAAATAATTTTTAAAGATTTAATGACATTTATAAAATATTATAATTTCAATAATAACAGAAGTAATAATTGATACAATACAAATTTTGGAAATTGAAAAAATCATATATCATCTTATTTAACATCAAATAAATTAACACAACTAATCATTTTTTTTTTCAAAATTAGGAAACCAAGTTTTAGGATTAACGACAGTGCGATATAATTGAACAATTTTTTGGTATGCATTTGGTTTGATTAATATTTCATTTACTACCCCACACAGCATAAAAATATATTGAGTTTAATTATTACACAAGTACAGTAGTTTACTTTCTCGCTCTCATTGCATTTTCTGCCAAAATGTATAATATTTTTTCTGTTAGATTGATAATATTCTAACGGCATCATTCACTGCAATTGGATTAGCCACATTACATAGCATTTTATCTAAAAAAAAAATCCAAATTAATATCTTGTTCTAAACATGGAAGAAAAATTTTACAAACAATTGCTTACTTCTAGTTAAAAATATTACAAAATATTTGAACTGTGTAAGTGTTACAGATTTTCTAATTTGATATTCAACCTAACTACATTTTTTAGTCCAAAATTTCTTTAAAACTTTTCCAAAGATAGCCATCATTAAGTATATACTTTTTTAACTTAAAAAATGTATACTTAAAAGTAATGTCAATAAACACTATTTTCCAATAATTATATACACACATATATATATATATATATATATATATATATATATATATATATGTCATTCTAAAATATATTTCTTCACCAGCTGAAATACTAAGAGGATTGTACATATAGATTTTATTTCAAATTTCAATATAATTTGATAACATTTTTATAAGTGCCTGGTTTCATTATTATCTTATCTACTTGCCCATCCATCATAAAATTTTATTCAGGTTATTTATTTTCCAAATAAATGTTATCACATTTCGCATTGTAGTTTCCAACTAAATGAATAATGTCAGTTCTATTTCTTCGAAAATAATCATAACTTACAAGTATACAATAGTGTTGTGATTTATTAGCTATTTCTTTCTTAAAATAATCTGCAGTGATTATACTAATCGTATTTATTTGTGTATCACAATAACTTAAAGTGACTGATTCAAATTTTCTAATTTTTAGTTATTCCTGTATCAAATGTTATTTTAGATGGGCGTAATTTATTAATTAATTCTTTATAAAATTTTTGTAATTTTTCACCTATTTCAGTATTAATTGTTATTTGGTTTCGTGTAATTTATCACTTTAGTATTTATCTAAACTTTGTAATTTATCTTTTATTTCTATACTATTATTTATTTAAGTTTATTGTAATTTCGCATTTAATTCTTTATCTAAAATGTTTTACTAACATTTATTTTTCTATCAATTGTTATTTTAGCATGAAAAAGTTATTTCTCTAAAAATTGCTTACAAACTGTGTCAGTTTTATCAATAGGATCAACAACCCTTACAAGCCTAAGGTGGCGATCAGAAATATAAGTATTTGTAAGAGGAAAACATTTTTTAAGTTGAGAAATTAAATACGAAACACCTGTATCAACAACTTTTATTAAAGCTAAATTATCATATTTTGATTCTGAATCTCTTACGATATTTTAAACTCATGTATTTAAATCTACAGCAAAATTATCATATTTTGAATCTATATCAACCGGAGATTTCGTAAACACATTTCCAGAGATATTCATCATTTATTAATAAAGATATATTTTTTAAAATTTAAAATTACGAGATTGGTAGTCTAGTACTATCACAAATAAATGACCACAACTAAAATCAATAAAATGGTGTATTCTATCAACATTATAAATTATTTCAGTACTAAGGTATTCAACTAATTTGAAATGTGGATTGCTTCCAAAAAATGCAAATAATTTTTTTTCCGTTATTTTCTTTCCAACAACAAACCAAAAGTGGACCAGAATATTTAGAAACATCTAAATTAACTGTACCCTAATTCATTTTTAAGTGGTGATTTAGGTAATTCATCAGTCATAAATAAAACGAGGAAATGTTTAATTTTTAATTTTTTAGTAATATTTTCAGTACCAAAATTACTTAGTGGAGTAATTTTTTTCTAAATTGTTTACGCCTTTTCCAATTTTCGCCAGATTTTCCATATCCAAATTATGTCGGCGTTGTTCTTCTTATTCTCGCTATTTCTTCTTAGCATTATGTTAACCTGAGACAGCATTTGATACACCCCCAATTATCCTAAAGCACTTAATGCAGGAAAAATTAATTGTAAAAATCCGCTATTGTGAACTGATAAACCATTTTCAGATTTTATTTCATTCGGATTTTTTTTTTTTTTTACTTGTGGTATAGAAATAGTAAGAGACATTCCTTTACCATCTTTAAGATTCTTATTTCTACGGTCAAATTGTTCTATTGTTAAAAAGGATGCTATATTTAAACTGCTAAGTGCATCGCTAGACAGTTGAAAAACCATATTTTTAACCTTTATTTACGTTTAAAAATGATTATTAATAATGTATTTTAAAAATTTAGAACGACATTCAGTATGAGTCTGAATAACACCGACACGAAATTGATTATTAAGGGAGCTATGCGCCCCCAAAAGTCGGATTTTAAAATGATTTTAATTAAATATTTTAGAATCTAACCGGGATTAAGCGATAAATAGGCGAAAAGTGTATTGTTTAAAGGAGATCATACACGTCGGGAAATGTGTTGAAAAGGTCAACACCGTTCATTCTGGAAATGGGGGTTGCCACCTTGCGTTTGCATGAAACTTATTAACGAACACTTGTAAGATATTTTTGTTATGTATTTGTTAATCAGCAAGCTAAAATAAATAAAAAATGGTTTTCTTGTCCGAACACTATCAAGAAATCCGTTTGCGAAAAATCCGTGGTGACATTATTCAAAACAGAAAGAGCATGGCCTGACAGGTAGGCAATCCACTACACACGGGACGCGTAACTTAACTATGACGAAAGACGGACACTGAATTACTATTATTTACCAACGTACATGATACTTTACACATTAAATTTACAGATGTCACTATTTGTGTTACAAAATGAAGTTATGGTGGTAGTTTCTCAAATGTCCCATCTTGTACTGCTTACAGGTTTTATTTCATTAATTAAATGTAAACATCAATATTGGTCTGAATATCGCCAACAAACTCCACCCACGTACTCCTTATTAAAAATTAAACAAATCATTCGTGCAACGTATGGTACACGCGGTTTCGTAAGGTGGTGGGCCACCTTGAAGTGTGAGACTAAACATTTACTTATTGTAAAAATTGCAGAAAATATTTGTCATGGAACAGTGACATGCATGACTATGTGTAATTGGACGATTATATACAACCTCTGCGATTCTCGTCGCTGTCATAAGTTAACCTAGTAGAACAAATAAGGGTTGCAACCCTGATGTTGCATAAACCTTCGTGACGCTCAAGCCTAATTGGTTATGGATTATTGGTCAGCACAGTAACTATGCATATGTAAATTGCAGTGTATCAGCCCTCTAAACGTTTCAAAGGGTATTTATAAACGTAAATCGCTAGCCAGTAACATGTAGTTTCATTGTTAATTGTTTAATATAATTATGTTGATTAGTTTCTGGCGGGTGTATGAACAAAAAAATACAAATTTTGACTTTGAAATGCAATCATGACAAAATTAGCTGAGCTAAATTTCTTTACTAAAGGATAATGTACGCCCAAGTAACGTCTACAATACTGACAACGATATGTACAAATATAAAATTATGATTTATTCCCTCTGGAACGGACTTAACGAAAAATCACAAAAGTTTCTAGGTGACATGAAGTAACCAGCCCATGCTTAGTATATGACGGGCTTTAACACTTACTTGTATATGAAATTATTTTCCGTAATTAGATGTAATTGTAACTTATAATGAATTTACACGTTTCAAATCTCCATCTTTGAAGCAGTCTAATGCCGTAATAACCCTAATTAAGCCTAATGTTGCGCATGTGTGTATAATAGGGTGTATATATTTATTTATGTTACACTTATACATATATATATATATGAGGACCTGGGAGCGATAATGGGCTAACCCACCAAAATGAAAATATTAAAGTTACGTAGCTAATGTTAAGCTTGTGATGCCCTCTATTATGGTGCAAAGTGGGCTAAGCCACGGTCAACTAGGTAGGGTTTACCATTAGTGTTCATATAATGCACAAAACGAAACTGTCTTATGCTTATGGGCAA
>PNEQ01034762.1:0-95219 GCA_003012365.1 Medauroidea extradentata | reverse complement strand
AAACTTCTGGATCTACACACACCTAAGCAATCTTTTCATTTAAAGTATGTTACGGGACATTTAGAACAAGCTACCTTGTGATTCTACTCTGCTCTTGGTTTATGCTTACTGAATTGTTAATTGAATGGAAGTACTACAATCCTGCAGTTTTAGTCTCAACTCCAGTTTTGTTTATAACTATTGCGCTTAGTTCAGTGCACGTATATTCCAGACAGCACTATGCCTTGAATTAGTTGTAAGTGTTACGGACGTTCAAGTCAACTGCTTTCATTTCCATAGCATACAAATAATGTTTTCCGGGTCGACGGTTTATGGCGGTAGCGTGCAACGCAATGTGAACAATTGCCATGGTGTGTCCCTATCAGGTGTAAGTTCTTTACCGTTTTAAAACTGCATTTCCCAACTTTATTTTCTGTCTTACAGGTTAGTTACAGCCTGAATACACCCAAGGAAAAATTTCCGAGTTCTTCAAATGAAATAATTTATTACTAGAGACACCAAGTTCTGCCAGAAAACAACTAATTTTAGGTCCTTGCCAGGGGTGCCCACAAAGGGGGATCATTGCGCAAGTTGCGCATTTAGAATTTTTTTTTTGGGGGGGGGGAGGGGAGGGGATTTTTTTTCCAGAATAGAATGTTTAATCATAAACGAAAAATGTTTTCATGCTTGTACAAGTGCTATCTTGGCATTACTTACACAGTGGGCTAGTAAAAACCAGAGCAGTTATATTTGTTTACAATTGTTTTTACGAAATGGTAACCTAAATATCTCTCCAGTGCTGAAGTGTAATTCGTAGTAAATTTGTTTAGGAGTTTTTTTTTGCGGGGGGGGGGGGGATTTTCCCATTGGGTCTTGGGAGGATGGGCACCCCTGGTCCTTGGTAAATACCTCTGGGAGAAATTTACAGATATTGCTTAAAAGAAACACGTGATAGCCAAAAAATTACAACAATTCCGTGGCACAGAACTTTTTTAGGTGTTCAGCGTCGGTAGTGCTGCTCGTATACGATCTCTGTGCTGCGAATATTGCCACTGCACGTCGGCGCAGTGGGATTCGCCGAGTTCTTCCCTTCTAACGGGAAGCTACTTATTTACAACACAAAGTCGCGTGTTTCTATCTCTTCGCTTATGTTACAGTTCTATTCCTTTCGGGAGCAAGCACAAGTAACGATTCGCTGAAGACTAACACTCGCCATACTTTTATCATGCAAGTATGGCACCAGTATACAGAGACGAGCACAGCGAACCACCATGAGTCCGCGGTGGCCGAATTGACAAACCATTCACCTCCCTCCAGGCGATCCGGGTTCGATTCCTGGCGGGGTCGATCCCCGGGTTTTCGCATGTGGGAATCGTGCCGGACGATGTCGCTAGTCAGCGGATTTTCTCCTGGATTTCCTGTTTTTCGCTGCTCTTTTATTCCGGCGCTGCTCTACACTCACCTCATGTTAGTATCCCTCACCAGTGCTAAAGACCTCGATGCTGAGCGCTAACTAAAATCTCTCACTCACTGAGTCTCTTGCTGAGGTGCCCGTCTAGAACTCGTGAATGATACCAGTAGCTGTCAGAAGAGCGCGGATAAATGAATGATAGGGTCAGGGAATGGACACTACACCCCATTTATAATTTCACCTACTCTCGCAGATGTAGACAATTGATTCGTAATAAAGTATCAGCTGCCGTTGCATACCTTTACACTATAAAAATACACGGAAACAATTACGATATTCTGTTACACAAAATGGACTTAAGGCTCGGTTTCCGTCGTCATATCGAATTTTTTTTTTTTTAAATTTTGAGTAGAAAAATGTTAAATTGGCGACTATACCGCAAATTCTATTTACCATGAGCTACAATTCAAGCAGGGAAATAGAGCTAATAACGTATAGTTAGGCTGCAATTTGTCGGGCAATTATGATTATAAAAAAAATTTGCCACACACATTGCAGCGTAATTATAAGTTAACAGTTAAATCGCAAGGTCTGTAAATAGAATTTGAGATACAACCGCATATTTAACATTCTTCTTAGAATTAAAAAAAGCGACAAACAATAAAATTCAATATGGCGACTGAAACCGAGCCTTAAGGTCACGAACCATAATTTCTACTGCTTTTACGATTACAATTTTTAAATCTTAAACGTGAGCAGATATCGAAAAACTGTTGTACAGTTTTGTTAAAAACAATGTATAATATGTAAACTATTTTTTTCAAAACAAAATACTTATCATGAACGGGGTAGAAATAATTGATTATGGCATTTAATAACAAATAAATAGTCTATTAATGTGAAAACTGAAGTTTCGGAAGACATCATATAGGCGCAGGCTAGTAGTGTGGGTCCAGTACATCTGTGCATCCACTCTTTCCAGAAGGAAAAGTAATAAGAAAATTGCTCTTGAAGCTGTCCCCGGACCTATTAATCTTCCGGAGGCTGTGGTCCAAGCTAGACCTGGATGGTAAGAAAGACCTCCGCAGATGACTAGCTGGCGTTGTGCGCTAACATACAGATTCGGTATATTGAAATGAATATGGGTAACACTAAGGCCGAGCCTTGACTTCCCATTATTGTCAGAAGTATGCCGTGAATACTACGTAAGCGCCAAGTAGCGTTGAGAAACTCAGAATTATGATACGCCTGATTTCACGAGAGAATACCGATCCTACGACTCCTAGGCGTTCACGCAAGGACAGCCTTTTTAAATATCAGGTACGCGGGCATTCTTCTCTTCTCATCGACAGCGTGATTATTAGATACGATGACAAAAGCGTAAAGAGGAATCGGCAACGACCTTCGTTACGGAACCATTCCAGCATTCGTTCCGAGCAATTTCGGAAAACGACGATGGAAAATCGAAATCAGGATAGCAGGAGCTGGGGATCGAACCCGGGTCCTCCCGATTCCGTCTAACGTGTTACCGTTGCGGCACCTTGCTCTGTCAGCCCGTTTATGAAGTGTTCAGGGATAACTATCTGCATAGTTAGATGTAGGTTATACAGTAAAATATCAGCTAAGCCACACATTTATGAAGTGCGCCTCGAAGCAATTTAAATACGGAAGGTTTACAGCTCGCCTGTGGGTTTGACGAGATCCTCTTGAAACAAAGGAGCGAAATTGGTTGTACCAAGACTAACTGCCTCCGCACTTGGGCAGGGACGAGAAAGCATTCCTCGACTGAAACTTACTCGGCAGGTGGATGGGAAGCTGAGGAGAACTGCCTTCATCGCCCGTATCGCCATCACAGAATTCCTTCATGCGAGAATCTCAGCAGTGGATATAACGTGACTGGTATGCGGGCAGCAAAGCAGTGTTTGGCTCATACCGTTTATAGACGAAGCCGTACACGGCTAGCAAAGTAATGTTGCTAACGAACTGTTACGGCAATAACCCCTCACTACTACTACTTTTACGATAAACATTCATTTATGTTTAATTTGGAAGACCAGATATCATAAAACTGTTTTCCAATTTTGTTACAGATAGTTTTTACTATGTAGTTTATATTAGTATGCAAAAAATATATGCGTTTGGCTGATCAGTTATTTAATGAAAAAGTAATTAATTAAATAATTAGCTGAAATCATAACGTTTCTTTCTCTTGAGAAAGTTAATTGCCACTGTCAAAACAATTTTCAACAAAACTGGGAATCAGTTCAACAATTATCATGACTCACTTAGGCTGAAAACCAAATAATTATCTCAAAATCAGAGTGAACGAAACAATCAATTATTCATATGCAATGAATCATTTCATAATAAACGGCGTGAGTCCCACTAATCCCAAATTACATATATCAATTTTTAATATATTTTTCAGTCATGCGAAAAACATTGAATCATCTTGATTTCACAGGAATTTAGCTTTGTAAATACGTAGTAAAAGAATTCAATATCTAAATTATTAAATCTTCTACAGTATTTTGAACATAGATGACAGCAAAACTAATGCTTGCACGATATAAATATATGCCTATTAGAAAAAAAAAGTCTACGATATCAAGAAGTCCTGGTGCGTTATGGAGAAGCAATTTTGAAACATACGAATCAACACTCCATATCCACAATGAATAACATCAGAAATCTACTCGATTAGCAATAAATACGGATTATTCTCAATTTTGTTTCGCAACGGGAGGCGACAGAGTTGAAGTGAAACGAGATTGTAGGCGAATTGTCGCAAAGGCGGTGTCAAACGAGTAGAATTGAAAATCCTGGCCCATGTGGTCCGACCTGTAAACGACGCACAATGCGCTCTTATCTCGTGCGATGATACAGGAGATTAGCATGGTAATGATCCGTGTAGTGCATTCCCTGGCTCCAATTTGACTATGAAGCCTTGGTTGATGGGGAGGGGGGATGCTGGGGGTGTGCAGCGGGAGAATTCCCTCACAGAGAACGCTGTATAACGCTTGGGAGAGATTTATTCCACCAACAGATAGGGCGGCTTGTTCCAACCGGATGGGACCAACCGCCGCCACCCCCCTCCCTACATCCACTTTCCCATATAAACCCCTTCCCCGTACCCCCTCAATATTCTAATGGAAAAACATGATGAAAGTAAACTCCACAAAAACCTATGCATATAAAATGTGGCCAGGGGTGAACACGAGCATGTCCACGCGGTGGAGAGGAGTGCGAGGCGGCGTGGGTGCAGCGATGCACTTGGACACACATGCGCTCCTAGGATGAGTGGTAAGATGGGCGAGGAAGTAATGGAGCGAGCCGAGAAATTACCCGCTCTATGCTATGGGGCGAGACATGGGAGTTTATTGGAACCTTGCACGGTAACCAGCGTGTTGTCCCCAGAGAATCACAGCACAACTGCACAGGTGATGGAGGACGACTTACGGGGGAAGAGGTAATATTACAGCTTTGTTTCATTCAACCGAGTGTAGCTACACCAGGAAAAAAGCCGTTTCATTAAACAAGATGTAAAGTCAAACTAGGGATAGTCTGACATACAAGGAAAGGAATATTTAGCGAGTTCAATAACCTCAATGTTAGAATCCACAGTCCTATGTATACACAAACCCCGGCAATTTGTCTATTACTGCTACTCACTGGAGCAGCAGACAATGAACTTGCAGAAGGGGCTTGAATATGCGTAGATCAGACTATTCTCTACGAAGTTTCGTTCAAGTAAGTGTTGCTACACCAGTATAGTTTTAAGCAGCAAATGTTACACTATCTTTGGCGGAGTAATTAACGTAGTGTAATCAAAGACTGCGCAAAGTTTAAATTTCTTAATTTTTTAAAAATGTTTTTCTAAGGAATTATGCTTGTTCTCGATGGCATGTACTATTATTAATTTATAAGTGATCTCATATGCCGGATATGTGTGGCTTAACCTCACAACTTATTTCGGATTGACGCTACCATTAACACCTTCTGAGTCACTAGTGTCTGCGTCAGCGTCACAGCACACCGAGGTGTGTTTTTAGATAAGTATGACTGCTAAGACGTGTGTGTACGATTCTAAATATATTCTATATAATTTTTTTGAAATTTTAGGTCAGCACTTAGCAGCGAGGTTTTCAGCTATGATATGAATTGAGTATGGAACAGCGCAGGAATGAACGGGCAAAAGGAAACGGGAGATCTCTAAGAAAACATGCCTACCAACGACATTGTCCGCCACACAGGGAATCGGGCCCGGATTGTCTTGGTGGGAGGCGAGTGCGCAAAACACTGCGCCAACCGTACCACCTGCCCCCCCCCTCTCCCTCTGTACCAGTGTTTCGGGCGCATATATGCAACCCCCATAATCCTCAACTTAAATCAAGGCTAATCTTACCATCGCTATAGCAATAAGAGTATTACACATATCAACATTATCTTAGCGTTTTATTTAAGGCTCGGTCGTTCTTATTTTCGTTGCGTTTTCCGAAGTCAAGTGTAACGAATGGTTAGCAACACATTTTACAATTATTTTTGCATTGATAATGTAACCGTTTGCTGCACTTAATTTTACAGAACACAGCTCGACCGCCTACGTCTTTAATAAATGCTAATATAATTTTGATATGCGTAGTGATTTTATTGCTAGGAACTAAGTGAAAATAGCGTTGGATTAAGGGGGGAAATGATGGTTGCATAGATGCGCCTGAACACTGGAACGGCCTATAAAAACGTTCCATAATCATTGCCTGGCGAATCTGCAATTGGCCCAGGAAAACATCGCGTAAGATGCCTGGTATACTTCACTAGCACTCAGCCCCAGTCATAGCCGACATAAAGGGAGCACAATAAGGATCATAATCTATAGCTTACAGCCAGACATAAGTATCCTACTTACCTACAGGTACAGACCTGAAAATTTTGCGTTTTAATTTGGGCACAAGCTAAAGTTCCATTCCAACAATGGTAAGTTTGTATCACTTTCGTAATTAACCTTTGACTGATTTGACAGCTCCTGCAAGTATCTGAGCCAGTAATGAAAATGTAGTTATATCTATTTCTAACAGCAAGCAGCAAGCTGCTGTCTGCTTCAGTTCACAGATATTCTTGCAGGCTAGCCTACATGTCAGTGAACCAACGAAATTTCCCATGTTTCTGTATTCTTACATTCAACTGTTTAACACATAAACAGCAGTGCCTCGTCTGCCGCAAATTGAATTTTTACGCTAACTCGTTCAGATGAACACCAAAGTGTGCAATACTTAAAGAGTAAATAATAAATAATCAGAAAAAATTGTTTACATGCCAGTCTTCAGAAGTGCCAAAAACCAGAACTCAGATGGCCGGCGAGCAGCGTGCACAAGTTAGGCCTATAGCAGTTTATTCGGTAACTGCGTGAGTAATGTCTGTTTAGGAATAGCATTCAAGGGTTGCTACACGCGTTTGTACCTATTTCAGGTTCTTCAATAATATTTAAAGCTTATTTCATAGCGGTCGAAACTGGCGAAAATTGGTATTTTAGGTATGACAATTCTATTGCGGAATATTTAAAAACTAAAAGGTCGGTATTATGCACCTTTATTTGTACTATTACATCATTAAATGACGTACGTACTGTGTTGTCCTTACCGCTTCCAAATTTGCAGATTTCAATCGCGCAAAATATGTCCACTCAGACACTATATTTAGGACCCCGTAGTTTTCGCGAAAAGATCTTTGCATCACTTTGTTTCAGTGCCTTACGTGCGCACCTGCATCTCTACTTTATGGTCAGTGATTGGATGCCATAACACCCAGCGTGTGGAGGTTAAACCCGCTAATTACAGACGTGGTGTGTCAAAGTTATCCATGAACTGATTGGTACAGTCAAATGAATAATAACTCTGCACAAAAACACTATCAATAATCATGAAGTTGAGCTACAGGTGTGCACTGAAACGAAGTGGGGCAAAAATCTTTTCGCGAAAACTACCGGGCCCTAACTATATTTAAGTCTGAATAAATTATGGAATGTCGCAGTCACTGGCTGTTCGTAACTTGCTGCTATTCAGAATATTTTTTCCTGATTTATATTAGATCAGGACTGCTATACGTTTGAGTGGTGTTAGCGTTTGGTGGTGGTCTACATCTGAATTGTGTTTCGTTTAACTTCAGTAACTGTCGACAGCTACGCATGGGTAATTGCTGTTGACATTATGTAATATATGTCACAGCAAGACAAAATTTACTACATATGTGGTGAAATGCACATATGTGTGTTCATTTTGGAACGGAAACTGTGGAGTGGCATAGTATCAAACACTTGATTAGTAGGGCCATGGAATTTTCGCGAAAATAATTTTGCCCCAGTTTGCTTTATAGCCTCATGTTCACATCTACAGTTCTGATCCATAGTCAGTGATTGGTTGTTTTAACTGTCACGTGTCTTGGGGATTCTACCTGCAAATAACATACATGTGGTGTTGCAGTAACCTTACTGTTGTTGGCACAGTCTTATGAGAGACATCACTTCACAAAGACATGCTGCCAATAACCATGAAGCATAACTGCAGATGTGCACATATCGCACTGAAACAAACTGGGGCAAAATTATTTTTCGCGAAGTGTTCATGGCCCTAATGATAGTTTCCAGTCCTGGGGCTTGTTGACCTCAGGGGGAACTACTGTACTGTAATGATGATGTGAAGGTAAATGTATGTGGTTGTGTAATGTGTACTAGAGATGATAGTGTGGAACGCTGGTAAGTGGAAACTAACCCAGACGCGTGTGACACAACTAACCTTACGTGGACGTTAGCCACGTGACACATACGCATATCGCACTTACAAATAAAATATAAAAATTACCAGAAGACACTGAGACGGCCAAATCACTACACAAATAACACTCGTGAAAAACTATTGGAATTAAGATAATCCTGATTTATTTAAGGTGAATTTGAATGAAAAGAAAATAGGTGCTATCTCAATACAGGCTGCTGTGGTATTTAGTATACTGTATACATTTACAAAAAAAATATCAAACGTGACATACATCAATTACGTGTTCTGGAGTTATAAAATAAAATCAGTAGGTTCAAAATTCAGTTCAAAAACTAATGAGTTTGCTCGGCCAGTTAATCCAGTGGTAGGCATGAGATACTACACAAACGACCACTGGATTCAGTCTTGCAATTTGTTAGTAGAGGTTCCAAACAGTTTAGATGAAATTTAGACACTTCCTGAGGTAAATTTGGTCAAAAAAAGTAGCGTGGAACAAAAATAGTTCAAACAGTCCCGGAGGCTTAAAACTTTTATAAGTTTTACACATTTTTCAGTTCAACAAAAATTGAGCCACAGAACAGGGATAAAAAAATAGAGATAGTAAGAGTCAGTCTTACAGTTCGTATCCCATGATGGCTTGATGCTCACTACAAACTCTCAGAAAAAAAACTGGACAAAAAACAGCCTCTTCTTAAAATGGCTTAATACTTTTAATAGTCTAGCTCCCTATTTTATGACTCGGCTCCCTCGAGTCCCTCAAATTACGACGGCGGCAGGAACAGACGTCACAGAAATTCGCCTGCCGCATACGTCTTGCTCGCGTGGGAGTCGGGAAGAAGCTATAAAGGACGCCGCTGATAGCGTCACTTCAAACAATCATCAAAGAGGAATTTGAAAAACTCTCTATGCTAGGAGCAAGCAAACTCCGGTGATACTGGTTAAAATTCCTCAATTGTATATTCTGCTGAATATTCCAGTACTTTCAGTCATAGCCACGGCCGTAGAAGAACAGGTCTGGACACTCGCCTGGATATTTGACCCCCTTGTTGTTTGGCTGTAGTTCACCAAGTTACCGAGAATATTGTGTTTTGTTGGCGCTGATGTTACGGCGGTCGGACTAAACTCCGCCCACTTCCTTTCCGCTAAAATAAACAATTTATCAAAACGTATTTTTTATCAATTTACGAAATACTTTCTTCGCTCACAATTTTAAGAAAAGGCTCCAGCAATCTTTATTTACTTTATAAACTTAACAATGGAAAAAAGTGGGCGGAGTTTGAGTCCGACCGCCCGGAAAACAGCGCCAAAAAGTACGACATTCTCTGTAACTTGACGAACTACAGCCAAACAATAAGGGGGTCAAGCAAAATACATTGTTAGATAGGCGAGTGTCCAGACCTGTTGTTCTACGACCGTAGTCATAGCATAGCTAAAATTATAGCCATTAAAATTCCAAATAAAATTATGCTTATTAAAATTAAGTCAAATTTTAATCATCAGGTTAACAAAGATCTAAGGGACTTTTATAATTTAATAAAATTATTATAGTATTTCTCTGAAATTAAAAGTCTTTCATCACTGATTAGTAACATTAACTTACACATTTTCATTAAAGTAAATTAACAGAGTAAAAAGAGAGTAAAAATTAAATGACATTTTGATCTGTAATCTCATTACTCTACCAAGACGCGACTGGGCGAGGATGATACAGCCATCGCATTCCACAGGATAGGGTTGCGGGAAAAACACAACACCCAGTCCTGAATACGGCGGAGGTAACTGTTAACGTTCCTCCTCGGCCGGGATTCAAACCCGGGACCCTTGGCTTACCAACCAGGAGCTCTAGCCCCAGAGCCAAGTGGTCGGACAGTCAAACACACACAACAAATGGACGTAGTTATGCAAAAATAAACCAACCCACAACGTAAGTTGTTTTGAGATACTCTTATCATGTAGAAGGAGAAGGTCCAAAGTACGTTCTAGAAAAAGAACAATCTTTAAATCATAATACTAGAAGAATAAAGAGAGTTCTGAAAAAATTGTTTATACAAGGTTTAGATACACACAGTAGACTTTGACCTTGAATATCTCAGTTTCAATTAACTGTGGAATGGTTAGTTTTTGCATAACCACGTCCAATTAAAAACTAGGGACTCTAAGAACCGTCAAATGTTACAAACAGAGTATACATATTTAAACAAGCAAGGGTTTTACTGGGGGTGCGACTGAACGAGGCAGGTGGTGACGTATGCTCGCAGTGTTTACGAGTGTACCGATTAAATATCACAACCTGTTATTTGCACCGACGCAGCGCAGCGCGGGTGCAGAGCATGTAAAATGGGTCTTCTATTGCTTGTGTGCGCCGGTTGACGGTACAGGAGGTCCAGGGTTCAAATCCCGGCTTGGGCATAGATGTGGTGTCCTTTAACCTCACTTCACCCTCGTCGAATTATTTAAGACGTCGTTGTTAAAAGGCGCCGCCTACCCCACGCTTCAAATGCATTACAGTATGTACGTAAACAGGTTTTTTATACGAAAATATTCCACGTGTGTCCATTGTGCCAACGTACGAAAAGAAAACTAATTTCACATATGGACGAAACCTCATTGTTAAAAGACACCATGTTCATTAAAAAACACTGTTTCTCAGCCTTCCAACATGGCTAAAAACGGTTCTCAGACTGCAGTACTTCAAAATGTACTATCCGGATGTACGTGAAACTCAGATTGTGACCTGCACTGAACTCAATTGCAGACTTTCCACCAATAAAATTATATGGTCACCGCTTAATGTCCCACCTAGTTAGAGATGATGGTTTATCGCGGGAAAACTTGACTGTTTGCTGGGTATGTTCAGCTTACCAAAAGATTACTGGCTTTCGCTTGTACGTGAAGCTGTTACCCTATTGGACTGAGCCAATAAGAATCCCGTTATTGTATTTTGATGTCTGACATTGGTCTGCAGACAGCTACGTTGTGTCAGACGCATATCTTGCAATCATACATGTTGCAAGAAGCTATAGCGGTTTTCAAGGATCTGTTGACACAAACCATTTTCGCGACATACCATCATCTCCAAATCAGGAACCATCAGAAAATTAGGTTTATTGCGTACAGTTTCAACAGTGCGCGTCAGTCACAAAAGGGCGAAAATTTAGCTGACAAACGCATAAGAGTAAACCTTATGAAGTATTGGCGGGTGTTGAACCAACGCATCATGCCAGCAGAACTTCTGCGGGAGGTCAAAGGTTGCAGGACTTCCACACCCCCTCCTGCTTCCCTCTAAACAAACCCTCTTAGACGTGCCTTTTGGCTGTAAATAAGACGTGCGCGAGAAGCTGTGACCGTGGTTCACACGCACACAGGCACGCACTCGACCTTTCCAACCTCGGAGCATCAAGGTCATCCGTCGAGAGATGACCTGCTAGGGTGTTGTCCACAGAGCGTGCTCGACAAGCCACAACGCGATGTAAACATGCTCGGAAAAGAAATACTACTGATTACCGACTGTCGATTTTGTATGCTCAAGGACCAGGCAGTAGAGGCGACGAGAAAGGTCGTCATCGAGCAAGAAGTCAGCCATAGTGCCCTCCCGTCATTAAGCTCGGGCCACGCTCGACGTGTACCGATTACACAAAATACAAATATATATCACTATTATATTATTACAGTGAACTATAGCTAACATGTCTAACTGTGACTCTGCGTTTATATCTTTACAATTCTATAACGGGAAATTTACTCATTGCTAGATAAAGATGATAGTTGATCGCGGGAAAACTTGACTGTTTGCTGGGTTTCAACATACGTTCAGCTTATTGGAAGATGACTGGCTTTCACTTGTACGTGGAGCTGTTACCATATTTGACCAAGCCAATAAGAATCACTCTATTATAATATTTGAGTTGAGGCATGTTATTGGTCTACGAACAGCTACGTTGTGTCAGACGTATATCACGCAATCATACAGGTTGCAAGAAGTTATAGTGTTTTCAAGGGTACGTTGACACAAAACATTTTCGCGATATATTATCATGTCTACTCAAAACTTATATTGAAGATTACGTCTGATTCGTCGATTTTCGCTGAATACGTTTTTGTTATTCTTTGGCGTGTTACAAATCGTAAAATCTAAAAATGAGTGTGCGTGTGTGTATGTACTGCTCGACAAACCTAAGTGTGTCCTCGGAAAATATGTGAACCACAGCCGCCCCCTTCTCTGACACCACGCTCTCCTACTCTCCTTTGCCCTGCTGCACACCTCCCAGCCAATAGCGAGCAAGTAACCTGGCTGTCGCGACAGCTGGGAAGTGACAACCCGTGTGTAGTTGTCCAGGTCATGTCGTTTTGCACCGCGCATCTACAAGGTATTACTATGGCGTACAAAATACATAGTAGCAGAGTAGCAAACATCGATGTGACAGGAACTGTGTACTAGGAACACCTGTTTGTTTCCACCGAGAGAATATAACGGCTTATCAGTATATATATATATATATATATATATATATATATATATATATATACACATCTGAAATCCTTAAAAGCAGTAGATGTTACTTGATAATACATTTTCGTAGAACATACTGTCGATCGCATACTTGCCCCATAACAGAAAGTCAACAGCAGTTGTACAAGAGCTAGTAATAGCTACTGTCCCCAGACGTTGCACCATTGTAGCATCTCAATTAATTAGGTTTCTTCTTGATATTTATTAGTCACTATTATCATATGTGAACGATGATAATGACATGTATTTTTGTTTACAAGTTTTTTTAACATTTACTTTTCGCCACATAAGTCATATGATTACGGATGTTGAAAATGCTATGCTATTTTGTTTACTTGTATCACAAATATGTGTAACATTTCTTGCGATTTTTTTATTTTAATACGATAATTTGTAAAGTAGACATCACGATGTGTAGCCTATGTTAAACAGAGAAATTCAATTATTTTTGTTTGCTTCTATTTTGTAAAACATATTTCAAGAAATCAAAAACAAAAAGGTTTTTCCGGTTACGTCGGTTGGATACGGAAATATGAACCATTTTGTAAAAGTCGGCCGGTTTTCTCGAGGATCTCCCATTTCTCCCGCCCTCTTATTCCGGCGCTGCTCCATACTCACCTCGCGTAACCCCTCGCCTGCGCTAAAGGCCTCGATGTTGAGCGCTGACCAAAATCTCTCACTCACTCACTCTAAACACTCCTATTTATCGGAACGGTAAACTTACAAATAATTTGTTGCATTGTACGAGTCAGCGTAGATAACAGTCGCAACACCTTAACTCGAAAAGATGAATCGGGCTTGCCTGAATCAATAGATAATCGTTACATGAACAGCAAGTTTTCTATGTAACTTCAAACTGAATGCCTGTACAGCACTGCGCAAGGTGCAGCACCGGAATGAAGGGTCGCGATAAAACTCGCCAGTGACACGGTTACCACAGGTAAAAATCCATGTCGTGGCTAGTGGAGAAAAACTTTCTAGAACGAAGCCACATGAAGCCCCCCTCCCTGCGAACAGCATTATCTATTTGGAGATTACACAGAAAGTACTGGATTGCGTTGAAATCAGCCTCCGAGTTGAACCACATTCTTAACTGCTCGTTCTGTTGTATGTCATACAGCCCCACAGGTGCTGTCAAAGACACTGAAGCGAGTGATGTTTCCAGATGCGCAGTTAAAAGTCCAGAATGTAGTGTTGATAGCCGTCCCTCAATCACTTGTCGGCGTGAAGTGTGTGCGCAACAGTGAACTAAGAAGCACACTTTCTAAACCAGACATGACCAACGTATACAAGGGGCCGCGGTGCCCGAGGGGTCAGACCTCTCGCCTCCCACCAAGGCGATCCGGGTTCGATTCTCGGCGGGGTCGGTCCCCGGATTTTCGCTGGTGGGAATCGTGCCAGACGATGCCGTTGTCCGGCGGGTTTTCTCGGGGATCTACCGTTTCCCCCGCCCCTCCATTCCGGCGCCGCTCCATACATCATGTCAACCTCCCTCCACCACGATGTTAAGCGCTGACCAAAATCTCTCACACACCAACGCATCCAATTTTAGAAGATAATGAAAATGTCGTATGTTGGAACACTAACCAAAATTAAATATGGTGTGTTTATTATTGTGCGCCATTTTTAACAATAAAACTATGGTTACAAAATAGTTTTTATGCCCTTTTTATGAATGAGAAATTACAGACTGTGGACACGTCTGGTTTTGAATGAAGACACTAATATTCGCCTGATTTTAAAATGGAACATGTATTTTTTTTGTATTAAAGCTGACTATATACTCGTGTGTAAATCACCAAAACTTGCAAAGAAAATAGGTTTACTTAATTTTCGAATTTTTGTGGACATGTCTGATTTTGAAAGTTTGCTTCTAATCTAACAAGAATACACTCGGAAACATGCATAGCACAATCCATCGCAACACAGCTAATAATTCGCATTAAATTTTAATTCCTTATTCATGAAAAAAAAATTTAGTTATTCTTCCGGTAATTCAGTGCCGATTGCAGTTAGAAAGAAGGAACACTCGTGTTAAGGCCTCGCTCCTTAGTTATGCAGTGGTTTCGAAAATATATTTTTTTAAACGCACATTAAGACATACATCAAAAGTTCTTTTTACAGTTTTAACACATAGGCTATATCATCGTTTGTATATGAATTTTTCTGTTGCAATACATCAAACGGATTTTTATATTTTTGCCCCTGAAATATCACACATATTGTGGTCAAAATAAGGCAAAATTAAGCAAAATAATTTGTTGCTAGCAAACGGTAAATTATTTTGAACAACGCCCTGCTAAAATTGTATATCTTATGACTGTACACAGTCTCAAATTTTTTCAAAGCATTTGGTTAAAAAAATATTCGAGTTATTTGCAATTGCTCGAAATAAATTATGGATCATGGTCTTAAACTTTATTTTATGGCTATTTTGGTCAATAAACTCCTCTCCACTCATTCCGAAAAATTTTGCATTTTCAATAATATTTAATTGTTGTCTTACAATTGGTTTCTTGTTTTAGTAATGTGGCAAAATCTAGAGGACAAAATTTTGGGCTTGTGGAGTGTTCCTAACGCCTTTGTAAGATTCCTGCAATGACGGTAAATGATTTGTGTTTATTACAGCTAATTTGTTTGTTTTTTTTTCCTTTATTGTTTTTTTCGGTTAATTCTTGGTTTCCTGATAATGGTTATTGTCACCAATATTTCACTACAAGACAAATGCCAAGAGCAACATGCATGCGTGCATGTTTGCAACCTCCAATGGGAATCCTATCACCTCCCAGAAATATCACCAGCTCATTTCTATGGCCATGCCAACTGCTGGAGGTACTGTTAATAATGTCGGCGGGAGGCGAGCAGGCGAGCTCCTTGAAGACTTCTTGAAAGAGCAGCGAGAAAATTGGAAAAGGGGGTACGGGTTGAAGCGAGGGGGAATAAAGAGAGGCCGAACCAATAATGAAAGCGTTTAGAAGCTTAATGTATCTTCATTAACGACACAATATGACATTCCCCGCTACAAAAGATAGATTTGCCAGCGGAGAAATTTCGCGAATAACCTTTTATCAAAATTAAACACAAAGAAAACGGCAGCGGAAAGGGGAGAAGTTAAGTACACGTAGCTTTCAGATTGAAATCTTAATTAATAGGGACATAAATATTTAAGAACTTTTCTTTAAAGTATATATCATAATTACATGTTTTATTTTTTATTTTTGTTTTTTTCGTTCCAGCTTGTTTCTACCGTCAGAGGTTCTTATTAGCTTCCTACAAACATGAAAAATGTTTTAATTGAATCGCAGAGAAGTAAAATGGTCGGTGGAAAGGGTGAAGTCAAAGTTTTTAATTAGTAGGCCCGTAAACCAAGAATTTAATTTCATTAATTTTGTACACCAAAACTCTCATCTCATTTTAGTTAATATTTTTTAATTTATTTCTTCCCGTTACGATAACTGGTATTTCTACGGCATCTGTGCTTTCGCAGGCGGACCAATGGCACGGCGTGTCTTTCTCGTCTCCGGAGAGAACTTGGCGAGCGGCGGACGCAAATTTTACAGTACAAAAAAAAACTTTTGTCTCATCCAATGCGTTTCACTTCTTGATAGACAAATAGCGTCTATCTCACAGTAAAAAAAAAAAAAACTCGCCAGAGAAGCAAATGATTCGACACTACCATTTACGAAGTTTTCCTTTTCAGGTATACAGCAATCATTACAGAAAGAATAACTGACTCACTAGCATTTTGTTTGCCCAGATATTTTAAAATCTGCCCAAATGCCTTAAATTTTCATAGTTGGTGTAAATTTCGGTCTACAACTTATGTTGAACTGTTATACAAAACACACAAAAAAGACAAACATAGTTATTTTAGTTTAATAAATACGGTTCTACAAAGACGTTGTAGGTAAAGTGATACTCGAGACGGTACAAGTGCAAGATGTCTGCGGCTGTACCTCACTCGCCCAACCCCTTGTCTACAGAAATCTCTGAGCATGTCGTAGGATTGGCTGCTGTAATCTAGTCTATACTTACCTAAAAAGTACCAAGAAGTTCGAAACACGCTAAGGGGTATGGAAAGGCAAGGCGTTGGGCGTATAACTGGAATACTCAACTGTCGATAAAATCTAAACTACTCATTATTCGATGGAATTTTTTTTGCCGAGTAGATATTCTATTAGCGGGCGTTTATTTATGTAACACTGAACTGTAGCATGCCTTGCCTTCGAGTAAAAAATTAAAAACAGTACTTAGAAAAACAAAGGATTGAAACCATAAAATCCATAAACAATGGAAAACTGTAAGTTTTATATGATAATATCTAGGACTCTATGATAACCAAAATTAAAAAATATTTGCAATTTTATTTTAAAATAATTTTAACATCCGTAAACCATTCGCGCAGAAATTTTCGGAGAGTAAAGTTATTTTAAAATCAAAAGATGAATATTTTTCAAATATTGTTACTATTGAGTCCTGGATTTTATCGTATTAAAATTATAGTAACTACAGTTTTCCGTTTTTATTGATTTTGTGATTTCAATCCCTTATTTCCCTAAATACCATTTTTTTTTTTTTTTTACTGGAAGGCAAAGCATACTACCACCCAGTTCTATATCAATAAACGTCCGCTAATAGAATATCTACTCGGCAAAAAATAAATCCCATAGAATTATGACAAGTAGTTTAGATGACATCGATGATTTGAGTATTCCAGTCGTTCGCTCGACATCTTACATTTCCAGACCCCTTAACATGTACTCTTAATGTGTTTCGAACTTCTTGGTTCTCTTCAGGTGGGTGTAGACTACAGAGTGTAGCAGCCAATCCTACGATATGTTCATAGATTTCAGTGCACGAGGGGTTGGAAGAGTTAACATACTTTACTATAAACTATTTAAAACGTACGTATGTCTTGGGTAGTTTCTATTTTTAGACGCAACCACTTTAGTTTCGTTTTAAAAACTTATTTAGGCTTACATGTATCTATTTACTGCACATAAAAGAGTCAGTTTACAATTTAACTCTATATGTTTGCTTGTATACGACATACGACATACATAAATTAGTTTTGACAAGGGATACATTTCAATGCTCAATTAAAAATAATGTGTGTGGCATTACTGACTCCGGCCACCACAAGGTTTTAAATTCTCAGAATGGGTGGTTCGTGTGTATTTCTTTAAAGGGCTTCTGCTTGTCATTACTATATTTGTATGTTCCTATCTCGTTCGCCGGGCATCATACTTTAATCGAATATATTTCGATATACTGAGGTTTCAAAATGAACCCCGGACAATGCTGCGTAGTACAGCTGCTATATTATTATAAACGTAGGTAATGATGACTGCGGTTAATAGCTGTTTAGCGTGACCAGTGCCGAATTACGACTCTGTAATTATATCCTAGTTGAAAAGTCAACATATAATTTCTCTCTTACGTGAACCGGGTAGGCAGGCATCTTAATGAGAAAATAGCATTTAACTATGAGCCTATATGCATGAACTGGCAGAAAGCTTTTGTGAGGAAGATGGTTGGCATGCCAACATAAATATACGAGGAAACTCAGGATGGAATGTGTGTGTAGTTTATAGGTTTAATATTAGGTACAAATTGCAATTACGCGTCTGTTAACGCCATGCGCGCTCTTTTTATACTATTTTACGGTCGTTATTTTTAAACTTGAAAGAAAGCAGATATCAAATATCTGTTTGGCAGTTATGTTTAAAACTGTTTTTGTCGTGATAGCTATTTTTTTCAAAGCAAGAAACTTTACGGTTTGCACTAAAACGTCAATTAACCGGAATTTCGTTCATTTCATAATTAACTGAAACCATAGTATTTTTAACTGTCTTGAAAAATCAGCCAACATGGAGAAAACGATTTTAAACAAAACTGTAAAATAAATTTTTATATCTGCTTTCGTTAAGGCGTAACAAATTAATACCACTAAAAAAAAGTATAAATAAGAGCATGGCCTTTACTAAGTCCGTCTCTCAATTACCCAAAAGAGTGCTCTTAGCACTCTCTGCTTGTCTCAATTTTTCGCCGAGAGTACGAAAGAGCGAGAGAACGAAGTTGTATACTAGCTCACTCGTGCTCTTTGGCGTACGCCATCTTGATTGCAACTATGGTTTGAGGTTATTTAAAGAAACATGCAGCACGTATTGCAAATATATAAGTATTTATACATAAATAATTATTTCCCGTGAACATTTACTTACGGTAAGAAATTAAGCTAACATTTTCGGCCTTAATATGTATTTAAATACACAAAGTACAGATTTTCGGCATCCATACGAACAGCTATTCCCACGTTTGAAATAAGACGCCGAAAAGTTCAAAAATTATTATTTGAACTGCCCACAAATGTATTTAATGCGTTTTTAAATCGAATTAATAAAATTTACGCACTTGTAACATTTGCATCGTTTGTTTACAAACACGAGAGAGCATTGTCCCAAATGGAGAGAGCGAGAACACCAGAGAGAGAACAAGAGCCCTCTCTTGCTACGCGAAAGAGTACTCTCTCAACAGAGTACTCTTTAAATTGAGACACGGCCTAACGTCATGTTCTGAGCACCTCCCTCAACTAAAAAAAATTAACTCATACCCTGTCTTCACTCCGAGTATTCTACTCCCTCCCCTCCTCAAGATATCAGTCGTATCGAACGCAGGATGGTGACGTCACTTCTTTCCGCCACCCTAAAAAAAACTTTCCCAACGACTCGCGCGCGAATCAGTGTTTACAGCGCGGCGAGTCTTAATTGAGGTAATTAGAGCGATGCGGGCGAGGAGGGTTTGAGGAGTGAGATGAGGGAGGAGCCGCCTCATGTGGGTAATTTGCAGCGACGCAGTTGGTCACGTGACCCTCCCTTGTCTTCCTTGCCGTCACCCACTCCCCTCCCCGCGCACACAAACCCCACTGTTTTCAACTCCTCCAGACACTTCGGCGCTGGAGACCCTCATGACCCGGGCTGCGACCACTAACACTGATATTTTTTATTGTCTCTACGCAAGACAGAAACTGGAAGATGACCATCGCCATGGTCTTATCATTCCTACTACTTTGACGATAATTATTTTATAAATCCTAAACGAGAGCAGATATCAAAGAACTGTTGCACAGTTTTGTTAATACCAGTGTTACACATGTTAACAATTTTTTTTTCAAGACAAAATACACAACGGTTTCATCTAATAATGCAATAATTCTCATGAATGAACTAGTTTGCCATATATATATATATTGTATAGAATAAATTTGACTACATAGTAAAACCAATTATTTTTCGATATCTGCTCTCGTTTAGGAATAAAAAATTACTATGGTGAAAGCAGCAGAAATTATGGGTCACGGCCTTAAAGGAACCATTACAGCATTCACCTGGAACGGTTTCGGGAAAGCACGGGGTATGAAGATGGAAGGAGCCGGGGATCGAATCTGGTTCCTCCCACATGACAGTCCAACGTGTTACCGTAGCACAGCCTCGCCAGACAAACAATGATCTCCACTTGAGATGGTTACACGCCGGCCAGTCTGTCACTGACAGCTGTAGACATCTGCACAAGGTTGCCGCCTGCCCTGGCCTCAGAACTGTCAGCAAATCCTAACACGATCATATTATTTCAATTAAAAAAATAACTGATTTAAAACCACACAACCAAGTCCCATTGTATTAAAAAATTGGCAATAAATTAACTATCGTTATTTTTATTTTTTTAATACAAAGTAATTGCATTGTGTGATTTAAAATATTTTAGCATATAACCCATACTATTTAATTTCTGTGTAAATTATTTCATTCGCGTAAGTCAGTTGGTTTTTGTTATTAGCACGTTCCGTAACTTGCAAATTTTGACTTTGACATGCCGCTACGGGAAGACTATGAGCGTTGAAAAATGTTCACAATTGTAAAATGTAGTCACAGGTAACGTCTATAAAGCTAACACTATGTCGTACAAATATAAAATTATGCGTCTTTGCCACGTGAACATCCTTAACGAAATGCCTCCAAAAATTTTAAGGCTACGAGCACCCATACGGTGCACAACTCTATGTAGGCGTTTTGCAAAATAATGCACCATTCATTCGTAAAAAATTATTTTGTTTGAATGTGGCGTATTTTCATTACAAATTTAGTGATACTTTGGGTGTAAAGATCTGAAAAACTACGAGGTTTATAGCTACCATGAAGTAAGTGAGAGGATTTGGTCAGCGCTTAACATCGAGGTCTTTAGCGGTGGTGAGGGGTGACATGAGGTGAGTATGGAGCAGCGCCGGAATGAATGGGCGGGTGAAATGGAAGATCCCCGTGAAAACCCGCCGACCATCGGCATCGTCCGGCACAGCTACCATGAAAATTAGGTGCAAATCATGATATATTTGTAACAAAATAATTCAGGAATTCTTCGATATTAACATAATCGTTCTTTAATATATATATATATAAAATTACAATCATATATACATACACAAAACCACTGTAAAACTACCAGCAGTGGCCTTAAATGCTTTTAAACAACTTGTAGATGTTAAGGTTAACATGTTCAAAAGTATTCGCGCTCATGTCAGTAGTCATGGCGTAGTTTTACAGCAGAGTAATTCATTAATTTAGCTTCAATACGCTAGTCGGTGCCACAACCGCATAACAAGCACATCACACGTATCCTGCCTATAGGCCTACTGGAGACTTAAATGTAAGTGGCAAAATGTTGTACGACCACATTTTACGTACACAATGAGGTGAAAATTAGTATGCAGAGTTTATCTACAAATTAATATTTTAGTATTTAAAAAACGTGCTTACCTGTCGAGCCTAACAAGGAGTACAAATGATAGGTACTGAAAGAAGTTACCAGTTCCGTTTATGCGCGGGAACCCTAGGACACTAGAGTAATCAGACCTACGTTCGATATATTCACGAGAGAAACATTACGACTAACAATACTGCATAAAAAATATTTAAATGTTGTTCCGAGTTTGGTCACTACAAACTTCGTAAACAAGGTGCCTACATTCATTTTTTTATTTTTTGAAATTCAAATTTTTAACGACTGGTATAGTTAGTTAAGAAATATTAGTCAGAACTAAAGATCTACGTCTTAGCGCTTGTGGGGAGTGACAAGTAGGAGTATGGAGCGGCGCCGGAATGATGAGGCGGGGGAAACGTGAGGTCCCCGTGAAAACACGCCGACCAACAGTATCGTCCGGCGAAAATCCGGGAACCGACCCCGAAGGAAATCGAACCCGGATCGCATTGGTGGGATTGGCATAGTACATGCAAACAAAATGCATGCATACTAAGTACTAATACTTAGTCACAATATACATTTAAGGGCGCCGTCTACTAGAATCGTGAAGAGGTGCGCAGACCTTTAACAATCCTGATTTCATTCGAAAACCATTCAACATGTTGTCACGCGGTTAGGCTACGAAAAGCATTTAAGGATCTTAGTACAGGTCTATAATTTTGCCATTAACTGTTATCGTTCCTAACAAGTATTTTTTTGAGTTTGAAAGTGACCGAATCGGGACTTTTGACGCTGATTTTTACGTAATAGTAATCATTTTCACGATATTCTGAATATTATAGACCTGTAGAGCGACTCTTTCTCTTTCGTCGCGTAAGATAAAATGATAGTGTTGTCGCTGAAAGTCCCATAGTAAAAACGGTTCAGCGGGAACCTTGCACGCTAGTTCAGCGCTTGGCTCGTTGAGGCGACGCGGCATTTGATGCGCGCTTAAAGGTCGCCCTTACTGCTCTGTCGCTTTTGAGCCTCTCACGCGCGGGTAGACGGCGCCCTTAAGACAAAGTCTGAAAACAGAGTAGGGGAGGCACCGCCTGATGCGACCAACTCAGGTAATGGCGTCTACATACATCGAGGCCATTAATGACTATCAATGTTCCATCGACACAGCCGCACGGTAGCTAATGCATGAAAGTGCTGAGCAATCTCTCCAGCATATTCTGGCTAATTGGATAGGTGACGCCACGCTAGCATTTAACACCATTTGCGAAGTTTTAATGCAACAAAGACGCATTTTATTTACAAATAACGTACATGTCACCTTAAATACCTATTATTGATGATCATAGTGCCGTAATCAGCGAATATAAAATAGCGAATTTTACTATCCCAACGAGTTTTTTTTTCAGAAGAATGTTTTAAACGAAAATATCCATACGGAACGTTTAATTTTATTCAAATAATGCGAAATGTTCGCTCATTGTTTGAAATTATATGGTTACTAATAAATTCAATTTTTTAAATTTGTGTACTACCTATGTAATGATAAAAAGTCCGTAAAAATGTTTCGCAATTTACCAGTCCTTATGAACTACAAGTTTCTTTATGCAACCAGACTGTCTGCAAGAAGAAATTGTAATTGATTGATTTCAATTTTTATAAAACCGAACCAACAACTTCGTTAAAATAAAAAACAATTGTAAAATTAATACTTGTAACTTTTTATAATGGTCCCTTGCTGGCAAGTTCTATATTTATAAGCCGAATGAGTTCACTCTTGGAGCTGAAATCTAAAATTGTAAATTTTATTTAAATAATTGTCTTTATGGTGCAATTATATGGCATCCATTGCTAACTGCCTCTTCGTTTGATTCCAAGGTGAAATAACATTCACTATAAATGGACATAGACCACTAATAACTAAAAAAAAATTTTAATTTTCATGAAATAATTCTTTTAAAAACACTATTTTGTTACTTACAGAAATAAAGTACTTGTTTTAACTGTTTTTAATGCAAATACATAAAAAATCATTACATAGACGAACTTTTAAGGCCCTGGCAAATATTTCATAAATCAATGCCTATGGTTTCGCCACTTGTCAACCTAAAACTTGTTGCGTGATTAAGAAACTTATTGTATAATATTGCTCTCTGACGTTGGGAGAGCTTAAAAATAGCACAGTTGACTGTGAACGGACTATACACTACCATCTCGTCTTGCCCGCTAACCCAAGATCCACCTCGTCCTATGTTAGCGTTTCAACCCACCATGTCACACAGTCACAGGTAAGTATCATCTGACGTAAACTAAAATAAATAAAATAATACTATGGTAGTTCTAGTCTTATACAATACTGTGCAAAACAAAATTTTTAATTTTAATTTTCTGAGCAATAAAGACTACCTGGAAGTAAAAATAACGGATAAAACGTTGTAAATGTCGTGAGGTAAAATGTAATTCAGTCACAGATAAAATGACGAAAAGTACAAAACACATTTTATTTTACGGAATTTTCTCGTGTTTTCCTTGTTTATCCTCCTATCAGTTCATTAAAAAAACGTGAAAAATATTGTTTTTATCTAAATCGGTTGGATTTGTACAGAAGGAATGCAATACATTTTTACAGCTCCCGTCAGAATTCAGAGACATATACGACGAAGTTCCAGAGCAGTTTTACCTATACCTCAAAATTCTTACTTGAGGCAATTTTAATCACAAAGCCAATTCATTATCTTGATTTATATTCCTATCGCCTGATTTAAAGTTCAAGAAATGATCAAGTGGAATGCTTATGAATAAACAAACCTAATGGTCTCATGTTTCGACATCAAAACAACATTCTATTCAATTATCAAAGAAGTTCATTAAGGCAGCTGTCAGATTTATGAACCGTAAACAGAAAGAGCAACTCCTTCAGTCACTAACGAATTTCGACGCGTGGCTAACGAGCGTTGTGCCAGTCTGATTAGGCAACGTCGTAGCACAATGTAGCAATGAAATTGAAACCGAACAAGAGAGACAGTACACGTAAAGACTAACTAGAAAATAATAGCAGTAATTAATACTTAATAAAACTACTTTACATCCGAATACACACTCGGGAAGCGTGGAAGCCGTTTCTATTTGCGACTATGGATTAGGTAAATACGTTGCGTGTTGGAAAGAGTAAGCATTGGAGATTCCTACCACGTTGCCAAACCAAATAACTAGACCTACCTCTAGTGAAAATAATATGCAAGTTTTCCTATTTTAAACCGGTGAAATGTCCGGTGTTATGATACAAGGTATGGGTATTGAAGGGAAAACCGAAAATTTCAGTGCTCCTCGCTGTCGCATCAACCAGGAGTACTGAAGTTTACGTACGAAAATCTATACATGAATATCGGCGATCTAATATTTATATTTTGCATATTATGTTTGATTAGTGCCGGTGAAACCCGTAAACAATGTTGTGGATGCATGATATAATTACAGTTCAGGAATAGTACAGATACAAAGCTGCCTCGCGCACAAACACAATCAGAAGCATCCAAAATGTTATAAAACAATCACATCCCATATTGACCCAATGTTCATATGACCGTTTTTGATCACAATGACCAGTACTATCACTTTCCAGAATATTGTCCTTTCCTACCGGGACATCCTGTATAGGTTCCTAACAACTGCACAATCTATCTTACACGCGCAAACTCAAGTGACATGTCCAGAGAGGTTAGACATTTCCCGTCGTTGACAGTTACGAGCGGAAAGACACGAATTGGCTGAAAATAGACCTTTAGCAGGGCTTTGAGTGCTCACTTTATTCCGAACCGCCTATAGCAAAGTATCTAAGCCAGGGACGACCAATCCTTTGCCCGCGGGCCAAACACTGGCCCGCTACGGCATTTTGAATCTGTCGAGAGCTAAAGCATCTGCCCTATAGGCTAGTATAAAATTATTTACCATACCAAAAAAAAAATTATTAACTGGCAATGTACCTCTCCTAAATACTGTGACGAACCTTTAAAACCTAGTGGACGCTAGAATTTTTTAACGTTTGAGGCACGGAAACGGGGAAGGCGATAAGTCGAATATAACACGTCCGTCAAACATCTCATCACCTCTAGGAGCGAAGGATTAAAGTAACGTGTAGAGTTTTCGTAGAATGTGTTTTTTAATGGGACTTCAAGCGATACCCTGTTGTTTTATTTGTGGGAAGTATGTGATAAAGTCCAATGCGTGTTTCTATGATTTGGTTTCCCGATTATGGTTGATATTTTCTCAGCTACAGCAAAGTGAAAAAGTAATTTTAATAACTTTTGAGCTTGGAAATCCTGTTTGTAATTAGCGGACGTCATTTTTTAAACCATAAGGACACAGTTTGAAGTGTGTCTTATTTCCGTAGATAAACTCATTGAAAACATTAAAATAGTTAAACAAGAAAAATTACTTTCCGTACCACGCTAAATCACGTCTCACGCGTCCGGTCCACTATCTCTTAAGGGCGCCGTCTACCCGCGCGTGAGAGGCTCAAAAGCGACAGAGCAGTAAGGTCGACCTTTAAGCGCGCATCAAATGCCGCGTCGCCTCAACGAGCCAAGCGCTGAACTAGCGTACAAGGTTCCCGCTGAACCGTTTTTACTATGGGACTTTCAGCGACAACACTATCATTTTATCTTACGCGACGAAAGAGAAAGAGTCGCTCTACAGGTCTATTATATTCAGAATATCGTGAAAATGATTACTCTTACGTAAAAATCAGTGTCAAAAGTCCCGATTCGGTCACTTTCTCACTCAAAAAAATACTTGTTAGGAACGATAACAGTTAATGGCAAAATTATAGACCTGTACTAAGATCCTTAAATGCTTTTCGTAGCCTAACCGCGTGACAACATGTTGAATGGTTTTCGAATTAAATCAGGATTGTTAAAGGTCTGCGCGCCTCTTCACGCTTCTAGTAGACGGCGCCCGTAAGAGGATGAAAAACATTTAAGACTATATTACCCTCCGCAAACCCTGACTTTAACTGGCGGCAATGCGTATTTATTTTTACATGGACTGACAGTATGGCGCGGAGTTGACGAACGGGCTTACGTTCGTATTTTGAGCTCGTGAAAAGTAGTCAATGTTAAAGTTATCTATGGTGGCGCGTTACATGATTTGATTCATCTTTTTTGGCCAAAGCTACGAAATTGTTGACCGCCCCTGTTGTTAAACTCATGTTTACTATGATCAATTTGGAATCTCAAGTGAAAGGGGTAGTTATGAATTATGTAGGTGAAAATACCACTTTTTAAAATACACACTGACTTGGTAGCACCATAAGCGATGAACGATTCCCAATTTCGTACCACTAATACACGATTCGCTGTCTCATCGTTGGTATGACCGGCTTCAAAAGAAGCAATTTTTCTTTTTTATTAAAAGAATGCTCTGTCCTTATTTTACTAATATTAAAACAAAGAGTAGCCATTATAAAAATAATAACGCACATTCAAGATTCATCTGAAATGAAAGTTGTAACTTTATTATTTCAACAATTTTTCACCCGGTTGTTAGGAATTAGTTTCAAATCAAAATCACTTCATACGTTACTTGCAAAAGTCTGTAATCCACTAACAAGTTATATCAGCCGTATAATTTAGCGTATTTCTAAGTTGATAAAGAATGTGAATAAGTTTAAATAGTCAACACGGGATATATACACAGCTTCAAGACCTCGCTGCAATACCACCATTCAATACCTGGCTGCAATATCACCACGAAAGCACACTTTCCGAGTCTAATAATGGCTATTTTTTTTTTAACTGTTACAACCAAAAAGTAACGTCCCTTTCAGTCTGTATACGATTTAGTTATTGTCATTGAAGTGATAAAAAAAAATCTTTCGCTATTCACCTTGAGTAGCCCATTACTGATCAATCAATACTGGAGGACATTGCTTTCTACAGGATCCATAAAAAGTAGAGGTAACGTGTCTCAAGACGCAATGAGATCAGAAAAAAATTTAAATAAGTGAAGGAAAATAGGAAGCGGAAGGAATATATTAGTTAAACTTGCCCAAGAGTGATAGTATTGAGGTGTTTTTTGTAAATGTCAGTAACAGGAGTCAGGAAGGTAGTTTTATCTAACAAAAAAAAAATGCTGGTAACTATTATTTAAAGCACTAAAATCATACAATGTCGACATGCCTTATGAAAAGACGAAAATAGCGCGAATGAGGTAAAAATAAGACGTTAGCGCACTGTGCCGCAGAAATAACTCGTTAGTAAATATTATTGTGGCAGAAAAAATTCAGCTGTAAACGAACGTTCGGGCACATTTTGTTGAATCACCATATGTAATTATAATCCTAATGAAACTATTTTATTTTCTTGAGTATTTCGAGCTCGTTTCTAAATTATGTGCCTGTACGTTTCATACCGCTAAACATTATTTGTAAATTTTGTCATTACTGTTTGGGAAGTTTTTTTACCGTGCAATTTTTATATTGTTTCTAAAATAAGGAACTCAAAACCCGAAGTTTGCATACATACTGCCAACCTCCAAACTCATGTACGTAGGCCGTTCAAATAGAAAAAAAAAACCGGTATAGGTAAGGTTAATTATACTACAGGTTAGAAAGATCAATGTTAAAAGTTTGTCACAGGGAAGATTTCTACCGCTTGAGCGCTGGTGTCAGTAAGGTATGTAAACTGACTAATCACATAGCTTCCATGAATTTTACATTACATAAAGTTGATAATTTGTAAGTCAAAATTGGTTTGAGTTAACTTTATAAAAATAAATTTAATGATTTCTCTCCTCTCCTTCCCACGCTTGGTTAAAATTAATTTTACAACGTTTCCGTATATTATTTGATACGTTAACGACAGCAGCGCAACTAACGGAATAATTATTCCCTATGTCAAACTCTCCCATAAGAAAACTCATTTCCTTTCCAACCTGCAGTGGAATTAACCTTACTATAGCGTAGGGACAAGGAAATTTCGCGAATTCTATGACCTGCACACTAGAATCCATTTTACTATGCTTATTCAAAGTCTGTCTATTCGTTCATTGTCTGCTGTTCCACTGAGGAGCAGCTAGCTGACATATTGTCGGGGCTTGAGTATGCACAGGATAGTTCATTTAACATGCAGGTCATTGAATTCGTGAAATTTTCCTGTGCGGAAGTATAGGTTTTCCACCCGCTATAAGTAGAGGCACGAGTATTTCGCGTATTCATCTGGCAACAGCCTAGACTTCTCAGACCTATACACACACTGGCCAAAGTCAAATATTCGTTGGCTTGTAACCGTAACACGTGTTACCACCACGACTTGTTTCCTTATTAACACTGGCTTGCAGTCGTCAAAGATGTGTTAAAACAGGCGCCCTCTAATCACAGAAGAAGTAGTGAAGTATACAATATCGGCATTCAACCTGACCTAGAATCAATACGCGAAATAATCTTGTCTCTAGCTATAAGGGACTGTTCCCTGGAGCTGGGCAGAGTGTTTCAAGGATCCCGTCATACCTTCAGCACCCACACGATCATCGACGCAGTGGAGCGCGCGGGTCGCTGCGACGCATACGTAAGTAGGTAATGAGGGCGGGAGACGCTAGTTACGAGGTCAGAGGTCAGTCTTCAGGAAAAGAAATAAACATTCTTCACTCCCACCTCCTTCCTTTTATTATTCACGGTTCCGCACAGTCTCTGCACCTTCACCGGAGCCCACGATATGACGAACAAGGATATAATCCTTGAAAGAACTGTGCAATGGGAGTGCATGACTGGATTTAATTGCGTGGACATACTCCATTGCGAAATAAATGACTGTCAAAGAAAACTAAAGATAAAAGAAAAACATAAATAAGCAGAGTATACTTTAGTCAACAGAATACACACACAACATAAAATCCCAAACAATGGAATCGGGTCAAATAAAACAAGGAACAAACAGATAATAAATGAAAATAATAAAAATCAAAAAGAAACCCAAGTTAACATGCTACATTTAAAACGAAAATATAAAAAATTCAACAATTTTCAAAAAATACAAAAATACTTTCCAAGTCATTTTATGAAAGCAAAACCCTATTAACCAACATGGTGACTGACCACTGTTAGCTCCTTAACGGTGAAAATCAGAACAGCAATTATTACGTTTGCTCCCCCCCCCCCCGGGGTTGTTGCACCGCTGAGTTTCGTGCTTATTCGATATTTCGAACACCATGGGAACAGTTTCACCCTACTGTGTTTCTGGCTATTTGTGTTTACATTTTGTTACGCGCCACTGTGCGTGTTTCGTGTAGTAACACCAGCTTATCCAGCTCGAGAGTAAGGTTAATCTGAATTTGGTCGAGATGTCGGTCGTGTTGGCTCTAGTTGCATCGTGGACTCAAGTAAACTTCACTTGTATCACTTTTTCAACGCTTCAATTTGAAATTATTCTGCATCCGTGCTAATCTCGCTACTCTTCGTAAAATCTTTGTGGGCCTCCTAGAGAACACATACTACGGGAATGCCAACATATTGGGTAGGAATAGTAGTTACCGAGGTAAAGATCGACTGTTTTCTAGGTTTCAACGTTACGTGTGCAAGACTGACGTTTTTCTATCGTTACAGTGTCCCATTTGACTGTGCGCCATTAGTCAACGTTTGTCATTCATATTAGAGCAGTACGTCAGTGTTCTTGGAAATACGAGGACAGTAAAAAGTTTTTGCACGGTTTTCCGCTGCCTCTGTTTACAAGAGAAACATTTTGCACGAGCTTTATACGTACACACGCAGTTTCCTGCTCGTGGCAATAAGAATAAAGTTCACCAAGAGTCAAGGCTGTGTTAAGTGCTGACATGAGCGTAGATAATGTGTTTGCTGCAGCGTCACATGCAGACAAACTCAATGAGCTACAATGAAAACGAATTATGTAATTTCGAACGAATGGCAACTAAAATACTGAGCCAGCGGCATACATGCAGTAGGTCTTCCTGCAAAGTTATTTTGCAGAAACAACAAAATAATATTGTGGTGGTCACTATATTTTAGTGGTCTTAACAAAATGTTTTTGCGGTGACCAAAAAAATGTTGCAGGGTAAATACCCACAAAATATTTTGTAGCAGCCGCAAAATATTTTTTTCCCGTGTACTACTATAGAAAAAGTTGACAACCTTTGTATGGTACGTATAGGTGAAACACCTTTCAACTGACTAATACGGGTTGCAATTTGTGTGTATATTAGGCCTACAATGTCTGTTACCGTCTCATGTACCTAATGTGTCTGTTCATTCAATTGTCTCAAATAAACAGTAGTCCATAAGCTTGCTCTCAAAACCAGTTTAAGTATAACCTTATTTAAGCAGTATATTTTATGTATCGTGTTACTTCAAACTTGGGGCCGCAGTGGTCGAAGAATTAGACCTCTCGTCTCCCACCTTGGCGATGGGCGGTGGGTCTGGGCCGAGATTTTTCGCATGTGGGGAACGTGGTCGACGCTGCCGTTGACCAGGGGTTTTTCTCGGGGATCTCCCGAGTCCACCATCTTTCTCATTCCGTCACTGCTTCACACTCATCTCACCTCACCCAATCTTCGGGTCGTAGGGGGATAGGCATGTCTCACTTGTCGAGCACCCGGCCCACCCTCCACCCTCCCACGCACACTGTGGCTCTGTCAGAAGGCGGAAAACACACAATGGTTTTCATTTCATTTCTTCAAACTTTAACTGACACCATTTGATTATTTTCACGAGCGTGCGTCATCAAAATATTTTGAAACGGGATCTCACTTGATCTTGAAAAATAGCTGTAGACCGGCAATGTGTCAGGTCTGAAAATTAATTAGAGCATGATGGAGCTAATTAATCTTCCCGCGTCCTGCGCTAAGTCGTTGAGGCGTCTGTTAGCAGACTGCTTGCAATTAAAGTTGGCGTGATTACTTCCATTTTTCGAAGTTTAAGCAAGTCTCGAGTTCAGATATTTCAAAGACTAAGTCAGCTGTAAGCTTACGCAGTTTTTTATTTGACTTCGTTGTAATGTTGACACTTTTTAAGTCACCGAAGAGAAATACATGAAAGTAAAAAGGAAATGCGATGTTTCATTTATAATGCCACATCTTTTTTCACAACAACTTATAAGGAATTGCAACTAGCACGCACAATACGTAACCAAATATCACCTATTCCTTATTTTTTAATATAGTGCCATGCCAACCATTACAGTCCTTTAGCATACGAAGTAACTGCTTTTACAGTCAGAATTCACTCTCCTGTTTCACCCGACCACGCACAATTGAGCTAAATAAGTGCTGAATATTTACTATTGGTTCAAAGTTCTATTTAAGGGGCCGCGGTGGCCAAATGGTCAGACCAGTCGCCTCCCACCAAGGAAATCCAGGTTCGATTCCCGTCGGGGTAGGTCCCCGCATTTTCGCACGTGAGGATCGTGCCGGACGATTCTGTTGGTCGGCGGGTTTCCTCGGGGATCTCCCGTTCCCTCCACCTCTTCATTCCGGCCCTGCTCATACTAACCTCATGATACACCTCACTAGCGCTAAAGACCTCAATGTTAAGAGCTGACCAGAATCTCTCTCTAAATCAAAGTCCTATACAAACGGGAAAATAGCATTATATTGTATAACGTTCAACCTGTTAGAGAAAGGATCTTGAACTACGCTGCCTACCTCGTAGCCCTGGCGAGAGCATATATACTTTTAGAATTGTATATTTATTACATCCGGTGTGGCTCAGTCACATTTCACGATATCGCTTTCAGACGAAAATCATTTTCTGTATTGAGACGAGGAAAATATTACTACAGGGATTGAAATTGGGGGGATATTAAGGTGTTTTCAATTTTTTTTTAGAACTAAAATACGTATTTGTTACAGTTTTCAGGGCATTGAGAAAGCAACTTAAAAGACATAGCAATGTAGGCCTCACCGAGACGACCAAAACTCAGTGGGGGTGTGTATGTAGGTTCCACAGATACTGAGCCACATCCAACGTAATTTAAGGCCACAAGTCCCTATTTAAGCTATTTTAGTAAGTTTTAATTTTTAAATTCTCTAAGCGAGCAGATATCGCAAAACCGTTACATAGAATTTTTTGGAAATTGTTTGTACTACAGATGTAGCCATTTTCTTTCAAAACACAAGGTTTTATAACTTTAGCTAGTTATTGACTTTAAGTAAATTTAATTTAAGTAGATGATTAGCCCAAATATTATAAACTTAAGTTTTGAAAAAAAATTAGGCTATGTATTACAAACAATTTCCAACATTTCTAGGTAACGGTTTTCCTACATCTGTACCCTTTAAGGATAAAAAAAAAAATAATAAGCTCGCAAAAAGAATCTGGGGAATTCCACTATAAACCTGATGTACTAATTCTCTGCTTTAAGACCGTAATATTTGTTCTGGAGTGTAAATAAAAAATGTTTGTTTGAAGAACCATTTTAATGTATTTGTTCTTTAACATTTCTGACTTAAACTTGCATTATATTTGGTATATGCAATTCGTAAACAGTGATAGAAAAAAATTAGTATCTTACACTGTTTACAAATTGCATTTAACGCATAAAACTAATTTAGTACAAACATGTTAAAGAACACAAACATTCCATTGGTTCTTTAAAATGTTTTTTATTTATTCTCTAAAACAAATATTACGGCGTTAAAAGAAAGAATTTGTACATCAGGTGTATATTGGAATCTTAAACGACTAATCAAATTCTAGTTAAGCCTATCTGCAGCCATGCACCGGCCGGAGGAAAATATCCATCTTTGAGTCATATTCCCTCCTACGGTTTCCTTCTCCCTTGGATATTTTTCCGCTATCTCATTAAACCTCATTACTTTAAAGTCTAAAAGAGAACAGATATCGTAAAACTGTCTCTCAGTTTTGTTGACAATGCTTTTTACCAAGCTGACTAATTTATTTAAGAGGCTGCGTCACATCATTTGTTAGTAATATTAGATTTCGTTTAATAAATAAAGGACGTGGTGAATAACTGGCAATGTTTGTATATAGAAACATTACATTTTGCTATTAAGTACGTATTATTGGATGAATTGGGTACTAGGAGTTATTTAGTGTTTATTATTTTATGACAACTTTTATCTTCAAATTTAAATAATCATAATTATTTTACAGTTACGCTATAGTTTTTCGAATTCAATGTACACAATTAATGGTAAAGTAATTAACTACGTCCCTGTTAAAATATTTTCAATTAAATCTTGTCAAAATTTTAATCAGGAAGGAATTAAGAAAAATTCTACATAAGTGCATGGGCTCTAAGACAAAAAATTGTTCGATTTTAACTAATGATTTGATTAATAAATTTGCGTTGCTTAACTAAGTAGCGGAGGCAGCCTTAGCCTATTCCATCCTTGTTAGTGATTCACTGAGCAACTTGTTCCGTCTCGCTGACAGAGAGGCTTTACTTCTGCCCATAATACCTTCTTATGTACTTATTTTTACTAATCATCTTCGATTAGTTGCGGGACTACCATGAATTTTTCGCTTCCGAGAAATGACGCACTTTCAGACAACTGGCAATATAAACACTGCTGTTTATCAATAGCATTCTTACTTTAACGCAGTTTACGTTACAAATAGCTAGATTACTGTAAAATGTTTTCAAGCCCTGCACTACCCATATTTGATAAAATAGTTGTTGGGGATGACACTGTCGCTTCTGGTAAAGAGAGTAACGTTCGCTATGTGTCTGCCGCGGCCGTTGTGTAGTATTGTACTGAGGAAAAGCAACTGCTGTAGGCACCACGCTTCTGTTAAAATAGGGACAGCAATCCACTTTGGTTGGTACTATATGGATCTCTCCTACATCAGCTTGTTCTGTAGAAGTAACAATATGTTTTGTAAAAGAAATATTGTTTCTACAAAACACATTGTTGTACCGATAAACAAACTGGATTGTTTTTCTATTTAAACAGAAGCATTGTATCGTTTTGTCAGTGTGCTAATAGATATAGTCTATACAGAATCAGTTTGCCTGATTTTGACATTTATCTTCTGAGAAAGATGTCTGGCAGCTTCACATGGTGAAAATTAGACTGGTTTAAAGGTCGACACAACTTTGTGTTAGCCTCTAAACCATTCTGACTTCCTGGCAAAACAGGGTCTCCACAATCCTGTTTACACACTCTTCTGAGAAGAGAAATGTCAAAATCAAGCAAACTTACACTGTACAGAGTATAGAATGAGCGCCGCTGGGTGTCTAGCTGGAGGGCAAGCTGTTGAAACAGGAAAGCAGTCTCCTGCAATAACTGCTCTGCTGCAATGCCGGATGTCATGCCTCACCGGCCATACATCGCCGCCGGCAGCACCACCTGTAGCTTTCGTCTTCGCCGGGCCTCTTCTCGTAACGTCCTTCCTGCAGCCTCCAAGTCTCGCGAGCGTCCATCAGACAGCTAACGCATCACTTACGTCACACACGTGGCTCTGTCCCGCAGCGGTATGACACCATGACATGAGGCAGTTAGCTGCCTCTAAAATGTTTTGGGAATTTAGAAGGAATTTCTTTGTTCAAGGATTTTTTTTGCCAATATACTTAGGAAAGCTTAGTAGTCAACAAACATCACGGTATTATCGGAAATGACCATGTTATGTACAATTTAAGCCCTCTGGTGTGTATTTTTCTGGAATGAAATTAATATTCATACAAATAACATTTCATTAAATAAAGAACACTGAATAATCAAACTGTGTAAAAATAGAAATACGTGTCCAGTATGTAAATTGTTTTCTTATATCGGTAAGGTGCGCCATCAACAATCTGAAAGACATAGATTAATTTCTCAGGGTGTCTAATTATTATTTGTTAATAAATGCATGTAAAATTACTTTTTTAGCTGTTAATTACCATATAAATTAATTTTCATGACAAGAATAAAACAAATTGCTCAAATTACCTATTATATCCATTCACAAGTACACATACAAGATAGCATGGTAGTATTACAAACATATGGGCCTACGTACTTCTTTTTTTAACAAGGAAAACATTTGTAGTTTTCTAATTAAATTTCGTTGCTAGCTGGATTTTTTAAAGTGCGAGTACAACAAAATAACGGTATAAGGTGTGTAAACAGTAGCTCGAATAAGTTTTTTCAGCCTTCAGCAAGTCACGAGACTGCTTACTTGGCTGGAGAACTGTGCAAGCTTTTGTTAGCAGTCGAAATCGATCAATTGGCGCGAAAAATATGTAAACTGTACACATAACCAAAACTGCAATTTATTGAAACGGAATGCACAGTGTTGAAAATAGCTAAGAAAGAAACCTGAAACGAGTATTATGCAAAACATAAAACATTACCGTATGTAAAAATGTGTTGTAGACGTAGAACGTGTATAAAATAAGAAGGATCTTTTTGATCCCCGTCATTTTATAACCCTGAAATTCTTGCAGGCGGTTTATACTTAACCTGGCGATCCACAAGACGTATAGTCAAGTGACTCAGCAACCTACCTTGCTCTGATTGGTCGCGTATTATAAACACCTATGTCTTACGCTACGCGGCGGTCACTACCACCTGCGTCAGTGGTCCTGTTACATTCACAACTTTGTGTGTTGAGTTGGAACTGTCATTATTCATATGCCCGTAACACGAAGTTGTTAACTTATAAGTAGAAACATGCCTACTTTTAGTTATGGTCGGTAGTGTAGAGGTCAGACCGTTCGCCCCCCGTGACGGCAACCCGGGTTCGATTACTGGCGGGATCGCTCGCGAGTTTCACATGTAGGAAACATGGCGGTCGACGAACCCAATGCTAACTGCATTATAGCTGGTTCGGATATACTAAGCACTTTTGAAAACCTTATTACTTTCTACTCTTAGACAATTAATATACTTTCCGGCGAATTGTTAATATAAACAAAGCGCCATTAGTAACAATGTAAGTGTATAGATTATTTCGTACTCAACGGTTAAAGTATGATATTACAATAAATATTTTTTCATTATCATTCTCGATATGAAGGTCTTCTAAATGCTCATTTTATAGCACCTAAAGTTAAACATTGAGTCTTTTCGCAGCCGACATGCAAGTATGGGTAAGGGGGGGGGGTTTTACAAATATCTTAGGCACAGTTTTACCAACATTTTTGAGAAACAATTTTTTTATGGGTGACGTATCTCTGAGGCGCCATATTTATCACCGAAATGTCATTTTTTGTTGCAGCGCAACCGATTCCGCTAAACTAAAACGCATACGTAGTTCCCGGCAAAATATTTTCTTGTTAAGTTGGCAAAATTTGTTATCTAGACCGGCTCTTCTTCAATTTTCCAATATACCGACATCCAAAAATTTGCGAGAGTTCAATTGAATTTTTTTTTTTTTTTACTGTCGATTCGTGTATGCCTACTTGAACGTCATCTGACGAATACAAGTCATATCCCACGAAAAGTAAAATCGTAATTGCCTGACTGCCATATACGCTGAACGTCAACCGTCGTTTGCAGACGTAGTTCTAATATCCACCGACAAGTGGCATCTGAGGTTTCCGCGGCTTCGGAAGCGTAGTTAGTTGAGTTGGTGTGTTTGTCCGTTGTGCAATGAATGTGGGTTTCTGATAAACACCCTCGAAAGTATTAGAAAATGACTGTTTCGTCATTGGTGGTCTTTAAATTGTAATGTTTTACGATCGTCAGCCTGAGTACATGGAATTAGAAACAGCATTTTCTTTTATTTCACACATTAAAAAAAAATACGTTATTTGTTTTTGTTAATTTGCGTGTGATGCGCGGAGACAGTAAAGTGATAGGTTCAGCTTTCCACACTTCGATGGTAACAGCATCGCTTCTGCTCGCGGCTCGCCAAACTGGCGTGCAGTGTTTTCCTACTACTCTTTTTCAATATGGGACTTAAAACGGCGACCCTGCAGTTTTATTTGCGGAAAGTTTGTAGTACAGTGCAACGTATGCTTCCGACGCTGTATTTTACGAATCTGGTGATATTCCCCATTTACAGCTGTCAAAAAAGCAGTTTCGTACCATTTTGAGGGGCCCCAAAAACATGTTTCTAATAAGCATGTTGCATTTTTAAAATGATAGAAGCCTAGTTTATACCGTGTGTTATTTTCGTAGACAAACATATTGTAAATAAGTTTAGCTGTTTCGCGTAGAAAATAATAAGCGCGGTACACTACACCATTTATGCGTCAGGCACCTAAGTGTGTCGTCGTCGTTCATGTCTATACATCTGAAAATGACTTGAATTCTTAAATTGCGTTATGCCATTATGCAATGTTTTTTTTTTTTTTGCGGCAGCGAAGAGTTAAAAATTCGGATATAATGTACACACATTTACAAGATTGGTAACGGTATTTGTGCGAGTCGTATAAATTAAGAGTCGATGCACAGAAACCCTTAATATAAAGACGTTAACCCGCAGGTACTTACAAGTAACATTATTATTAATTATAGCCTGTATTCAACACCTTTGTATTTAATGAGTACGATACTGTAGATAACATATTCGGAGCAGTGTAATGTAGACGTAAACATGGTTTAAACTATGTAAACAAAAGCACGTGGCAATGTTTATGTTTACATGCAGTGGAAATATATAAACTAGCAGGAAAATAGAAATTTATCAGGGCTTTTTTGAGTGCTTATTTTATCTCTAACCACGTAAACTAGCAGAATTTTAGCTGCAAAAAATTAAAGGACGTATTACCTACGCCTCTGTAAAAATATCTGTGTGTGACAAAATCATTTTAATACAAAACATCAGCATGAAAGTCTTTATATCCTGCTCCTGCAGTTGCTGGAATATTCCTGTCCAAAATCGAATTGCTAAGCTGACTATAAGCATCAAAATATAACCGAAAATAGATTAATAAATAATCAGAACAATAATATTTACAATGTCTTAACTGTTAGTTCTGCAACTGTAAAAATGAATTGCGTACATACACGAGTATATACCCAAAATTAAATCCATCCTTGGAAATAGGTAGCGAAATTTACGTACACCTTAATTTTTCCAACTAAAGGAGTGCAGTTTTCATGTTGAAGTGAGTGGCAATGTTATTTTTAACACGGATGTCTCTCAGGAGGGGTGCCATTTGAATAACGAAAAGGACAACAAGGGGGTGGATTCAGGACTTCCAATTTAATAATCATGGTAATAAATGAAGGTTTATGTTAAACAACAAATCGAATCTATGCCACTAAATAAGTACACTTAGTAACACATCGTAATCAAGCCCTCGTCACTTCCCCAAACAATCGACCACGAATGGAAAAATACACTCAGGTTTCCGACGATCATGCAGACTTACGAAGCAGTACGCGACCTTGTAGTATCGCCCTACTTATTTTCTACGTTTTGCCAGTGTAGGCCTACACAAGCTCTGAAGTAAATCGTGACTGTTTAACGTTTGGAGAAGTAAGAAAACATTAAATTAACCGCAACCGTCACTATCTACTTTCTTTATACAATTGTTTGAAAAAAAAATTATAACTTGTGCGACAGCGGCAACAACAGTCATGCATGGCCTGATTTAAACTCTCATCTTGCAGAAATGTTTCAATGTTATCTGCGTCTGACGTTCCTAAAAGCCATATTAACATAGCGTTGTTTTTGTAACATATTATACGTAATGCAAAATATATCTAGATGCAGAAACGGATATTTCGGAGGTGGTTCGAAACCCGACAACCACCCCTCTGGATACGCCCATTCATGACGTCACTCCAACTTTACGACCGACTGCTGAATTATAAATACCCGGCCGCGGCGTTGGGGGAGGGCACCAACCAGGTTTCTGTGACTTGTGCCGGGAGATGCGGGTCGTGAAGTTATAGGGGAGATGGTGGGGTGTCGTGCGATTGAGGGGAGGGGAAGGGGGACATCCGTGGAGAGACGAGACCAACCACATTCCTGAGCCATGCCGCGAGGATGTGCACCTGAGGCCAGCACTGTCGTCGCCGGTCAAACACACAGGGCAGGGCACGATGCGACTCTCTTCGCCCGCCTGGGACCTGCCAGTGACCTGTGTACACGTCATTCGGGATAAAGTGAGCACTCAAGATTTAACCTTTGAAAAAAAAAAAAAAAATTCACTAACCGTTACTGCGTACAGTTTAACAGTAACAATAGTTTACTTTACTCCTTGTAGGGTTGGCGACGAATTACCAAACGTAGTTCTGCGTATTTTCCTGTTTGAATACAACAATTCTTACATAAACTGAACTGAAAACGACATAATTGTATTTTACATAATTAATATACGTTTTTGAATCAAACAATATGGGTTCCTACCCACTGCACAATCAATGTGATCCGTGATGCTTTATTCCACTATTATGCAGGCAGTAATGTGTTACTGTCTTAGATATCTCGATGGTATTAATGGCAGTTTACTGCAGTCTGCAAATTATCGCAAGCGCTCTGTTTCAATGTCTTTTCGGAATGTTCAATTTCGAGAGGCAGTTCAGTGCGCATGAAAAGTTTTGAGACCCAACAAAACCACGCGATGTGAATAAACATTAAGCAGTACAGTGTTCCATGTTTCCAATACATCATGTTACCCCTAAGGGGTCTGCCTAAACTACGAGTAGTGATAGTGTCAGTTGTACTGGAATTATACCGGAAGTGGCAGAGGCTATAACTATTGGAAAGAGCGTATTATCGTCTCGTAATTCACCGCGGTTATATTTCACTCGACGAGAATTAAAAATAGCATTCGTCCAGGGCACCGATACAATAACGCACCATTAAGTGCATTATTGCACGGAGAACAGAAAAGTCGTTAAAATGGTGCCTGGCAGAATGTCCACTTTGGTCACTTGCTTGAAGCTGCACGTCCTGACAACAAAACTGATAGCTATAGGCACGATTATTTCGCGTATTGATTCTAGGTCAGGTAGAATGCCAATAATTAGAGCACACGATTTTTCGTGAAAAGAATTCTGCAACAGTTTGTTTCAATGCCTTATGTACACATGTTAAGATCTGCTTCATGGTTATTGGCAGAATGTATTACTGCATAGACGTGGCTCATTTGACTGTGCCAACAGGAACAAGGTTACTGCGACACCACATGTCTGTGATTTGCGGGTAGAACCCGAGACGCCGAGAGGTAAAAACAGCCAATCACTAACAATGAAGCAGATCTTCTTATGTGCACATAAGGCATAGAAACAAACTGTTGCAGAATTCTTTTCGCGAAAAATCGTGGGATCTACCAATAATTAGGGGTACGTAAATTTCGCAGATACATTCCAGGTCAGGTTGAACGCCAATTATGTATACTTCATTGTCATGTCTGTGACTTGCTGGCGACTGTTACGAAACACCTTTGACTATTGAAAGCCAGTAGTAAACAAGGAAATAATGCGAAGTGCTATCGCTTGCGTCCCCTCCCCCCTCTTGTTATGTTATAAGCCAATAGATATTAGATTGTGGCCAGTGTGTGTATAAATCTGAGAAGTCTAGGCTGTTGCCAGATTAATACGCGAAATACTCGTGCCTCTACTGGTAGCTGAAAATACACTCGCGAGGCAAGTTCACGCGCACACTTTCAGAACGACCGCTATAGAACATGTGTTTTTATTATGTCACTCGCCTCCCACAAGAAGTGAGAGTGAAGAGATTTTGGTCAGCGCTTGACAGGGGGTGGGTACATAATTCGGCGCTAAAAGCATCAGTCTACAACTGAAGGTTTCTTGCAACCAATTTACAAAAGTCAAAAAACAGCAATCCTAGATAATAGTTTTCGCCAACGTTTTGAACTAAATTATTTCCAGTGTAACGAACTTCTGAGGCACAATCTCTGACGTCGGAACCTCGTGCATTTAACTGCGGCGCAAGAGATCACGCGTAACGAATGAGTAACTCTGGATAATATTTACTCATAAAGTTGGCAAATACCTTTATATCTAGGATTGTCATTTTGTATTTTATCCATAATGGCTTCGAAAAAAGTGTAGAATTCAATTGATGTTTTCAGCGTTTAGAGCTAGCTTTTTATCTGGCACGCACTACTAACATATAGGTCTTTAATGCTGTTCCATAAAAAGGATCTGGTTCGATTCCCAGCGGGTCGACCCGAATCTAAGCAAGTAAGACTCGTGCTGGACGATGCCGTCGGTCACCTGGTTTTCACAGGGTTCTTAGGTGTCCGCTACTCTTTCATTCGCATACCTATCACAACTCACAAGCGCTGAACGCCTCTCTGTTATGTGGTAAAAACATTAATTCCAGTTATATACACACACGTATATATAATGCACTATGAGTACAAAACAATTATAGTTTCTTTCTATAAACTATACATAGTAAAATAAATTTTTAAAATTCGCACGTGGATTAATGCAACAAACGAACCTTAGATGTCGGCAAATAGTAAAATAACATAATATTTTGTGAATACGATGACGGGCCATATAACAGTGTTAAGAGAAAAATTCCAAAGCTAATATAACAGATGTACTTAGTAGACAAACTGTTCCTGTGACGTAGCTGACTAGCTAGTACGTAACATCTGATAACATTTGCCACGAGGGTCATGGGTAACTAGCAGGTCGCTGACTCAACGCCTGATTGCCTTGTGCAATGGACCGAACGGGTAATACTAGTACTACAATGTATCTGCGTTTCCTTGCAAAAGGTTCTCCAGTAAACGTTATCTTGATGAAATAGCCGGTAGTGACCAAGATCTTTATTAAAATTAACACTACCAACTACTCTATTTTCTTAAAATTTTAAATAACACTTAAGTGTCTGAAAAATTATGGATGTTCATACTGATTTTAACTTAAATGTATACGTATTACGCAGCACAGAAAACGTACCTTTAGGTTTAATATGTCTGTGGACGGATGCCCGACGATAACGACCTTCAACGAGAATGTGACAGGCACAACGTCTAGGCGGGTGGACTTTATTGGACTTTGCGTCTCATCGACAACGATGTTACTAGAGACGGTTAGTCACAGCTTTAAATAAGAACAAGAACTAGGAAAAGTGTCGGCCTTGACTTTTGTTAAGGATCCATCCCAGAATTCGTCTGGAAAGATTTCGATAAACCATATGGAAAACCGAAATCAGAAAGGCCGGGGCCGGGGATCAAATTGGGTCCTCCACGAATGCGAGTCCAGTGTGTAATCGTTGTGCGACCTCACTCAGTGTGAACTATCTACTAAACAACAAGAAGAATACTGGTTTTCAGTTCAAACGGCTCAACAGTGAGCATGCCATTTACGAAACAGGTGCGACAGGCAGGCCCTACGCGCAGCAAATATTTTTGTTCCAAGGAAGGATAGATATGTGCGTTTGTGTGCGTGCGTGTGTATACACACATACAAGTAGGTGTATTCGTATATATTTCAGCAGGAAATTCTTATTTGTTAAGTGCAGTGGTGGATCCAGATCTATATTTTGGAGGGGAGGGGAGGATACTTTAAAACGTTGATATGCCCACACCCCTAATAAAAAAAGGGAAGGAGGCCCGGGGGTGAACCCCCAGAAAATTTAGTTTTTAAGGTGCTAAAGGTACAATTAATGGCGCGTCCTAAACAAAAAACTGAATATAACAATTTGAAATTATGTAATATTTTAAGGATAAACTATACAGAAACGGTAAAAAAAGAAAAGGAAGGGCTGGCCCCTTTGGATCCGCGCCTGGCTAAGTGTTAAGGACGTTAGACCCGTAAAAATTCAAAATTTTATATTTGTGCCAAACACTGTTCAACTTTTACACATAAGATAACATGTCATTTCCCCAAATGAAAAAAAAAAAAATAGGTCCCATAGTTTTTGCATTATGACCTATCAAAGTCACAAAATGGCAGTTGCGGTGAAGCCAAAATAACAAAACATAATTAACTTGCAGAAACAAGATAATTCATATTGATTCTTAATGATGTGAGCTACTTCAAGACACTTTTGTGAACACAAAGCAATAACTTTTTGTATTTTTAAAAAAATTGATGAAAATGAGTAAATTTTTGCATAACTTTGACTTTTGGCTACTACTGAAATTTTCAAAACTAACTTTTGTCAACCATGTCGTAAAATGCATTGGTACACTAACTATCAGTTCCTGTAATTTTGAATTTATTCGTTAATTACTTTTTTTATTTTGGCTACACCGCAATGGCTATTTTGAGAGTTTGATGAGTGATTACGCAAAAACTATGGGGCCTATTTTTTTTATTTGGGGAAATGACGTGTTATCTGATGTGCAAAAGTTGAACAGTGTTTGGCACAAATATAAAATTTTGAATTTTTGCGGGTTCAACGCCCTTAAGGGTATAAAAATACTAAAATATCACAGCAACGTGGACCGTACCAAGAAGAACAAACAACAAAACAAGTGAGAGGTGGCATAATAATGTCGGTTAGACAGGTACTCTACTACTAAACCTTGTCTAATACAATTGAACCCTCACCAGGGTTCTTGTGTCGACAGCACACTAATAGGCCTAAATGTTTTTTTGCCACGAACAGCACAGAGGCTTCGACGTGTCCACACGCACTTACCACTTCGCTTAGGTACAGAATACTCGAGGAAGCTGAAAGCGAAACTGCTAGGATGTACAGCGAACTTGTGATGTGAAGTGCACGGGTGATGTCGACACGAGGCGAGCATAGAGCGAAGCCGGAATGCAAAAGCTGGACGAAAATCACGAGCAACCCCATCGGGAATCGAACCCGGATCGCAGAGGCGTGAGGCGAGCGGTCTTGACCACTGAGCTGATGACGCACAAGCCAGCAAATGGTTGCATTGGCTAGCAATTTGCTGGTCGGCAGTCAGAAGTTACGGAACATGTAAGGACGAAGACAACAACAAGGAAGATTCTACAACACGCAGTGACGAGATACAAGGTCTGAGTACAGAACATGGGGGAATAACTAATACAGGGAAACTGAGTCCTGCATTTCAGCTTAGTACCAGATTTGCTTACATACTGTACACGCAAATATCAACAACATATTTTACCATTGGCGATTATTGTTGATTTCTATGCGGGGTGAATAGTAAATAGCAGATTGTGAGATAATAATGTCGCTCCCATATCTGTGGGGAGCAAATTGTACAGCAAACAGTTGTGTTTCTGTTCCAACCATACATAGATTTTTTGTTTTTCCGCAGGGCAACACAAAAAAAAATAAGAGAAAAAAATTAAGGAAAAAAAAACGGCACATGCGCAATGCTTTTCCTTTGGTGTTTCTATATTTTCCTGTAGTTAGAATGCAGCACTAGTGGACACACATACAGCAAAGAAGAAGAAAATATTCAGCACCCATTCCATAGCATTGAGTTACCTTTATTTCTGTAGGAGTAATGCTCGTTGGTACAGAACCTAGTGGAGGCAGTAACTGTAAACACTAGCGGCGCACTGTTTACATATCTCGAAAAATATTAAATCAAAAAGTCTTAGCTACTTAGCCCTGTTTACTGTGTACAATTATACTTCTGCGACTCTACTGCTTAATGGGCCAAGACTAGTGCAGTGGTTAGAGCACTCGCCTCCCACCAAGGCGATCTGGGTTGGATACCATGCAGTGTCAGTCCCCGGATTTTCGCATGTGAGAATAGTGCCGGACGATGCCATTGGTCGGCGGTTTCCTCCGGAATATCCAGTTTCCCCCGCCCCAACATTCCGACGCTGCTCCATACACACGTCACCCCTCACCAGCGATAAATACCTCGGCAAGTACTGACCACAATCTTTTTACTTTACTCTACTGCTTAACTCTTTAGGTTAACTTCTTACTGATTAAGTGGACGATAAAGAACATAATTTCGAGCTGTTTTAAAAGAGGATAATGCGAAATTAAGTAGAAGGCAAACATGTTGATGCAGAATAATAAGATTTTTATACGATATTAAAGAAAGATAAAATGAGGAATGTCTGTTTTCATAACTGCATTAACATTCTAATTATTACACAATTTAAAATAAAATGGGTTATATTTGAGCAAGTTTGAAAACTCGCAGAAAATAAAGTAATCTATGTATAGACTATCGGGGGAAAAAAAAAATATATATATATAAACTAGCAAGTTACCTAGTATCTTCGTTCATAGCCCATAGTTAGGGCCCGGTAGTTTTCGCGAAAAGATTTTTGCCCCACTTTGTTTCAGTGTCTTACGTGCACACCTGCAGTTCAACTTCATGGCTATTGACAGAGTGTTTTTCTGCAGAGTCGTTATTCATTTGGCTGTGCCAATCAGTACACGGATAACTGTCACACATCACGTCTGTGATTTGCGGGTTTAACCTCCACACGCTGGGTGTTACGGCATCCAATCACTGACCACATAGCAGAGATGCAGGTGCGCACGTAAGGCACTGAAACAAAGTGCTGCACAATTCTTTTCGCGAAAACTACCGGGCTCTACCCATAGTTTAAGAATTTTTTCCCCAATATATGATTTATATGCATTCGCCTGGTGCAATGTAACATATTTGAGCCGAAAAAAAATTCCTTCTCCCGCCAAAATTTCCAACCCTTTCCTACGCGAACTGCACACCTATCAAACAAGATTACCATTTGATCCGCGCTATATCGATCTAAAGCCTAATTTACACCGAAGATAATATTGCTAATAGGTAACATGTGTTTTTAACAAAGTTATTAACAATGTTGTAGGCATTTTGTCATCAACTTTGCTATTAACATCCGATCATCACTCTTACAACTTTGTTAGAAACATTTGTGTTTTCAGCTATGTTAATAGAATAATTTCCCACCAACATTGTTATAAAATAGTGTGTATAGATTAGAATTTGTTGATAACATTTTTGAAACTAACATTTTGTAATTAACATTGTTACTGTTAGTTTTTTGGTGTAAACTGGGCTTAACATGCAATGATATGTACACGCGGGAGAGCGTTTGGAAAATCTTGCAGCTGTTTAATGATCTCAAGCTGTTAACTGTGTAAACCCCTTTAGGTTCTCCCGCATACACATGCGCCCAGACGTTGTGCGCTAACAGCGGGCTCGTATACGAGGATGAACTCGCAAGTCGAGGAGGGGTGTCCAAGGAAGCACAATTTTTTGGTATTGTCCGACGGAAATATCCGAAGAGCAGCGGTCGTGTTTGTTTTGCCTGCACGTGTGTGTGTGTGCAGGCGACCACGTGTCACGGTCGAGTTGGCAGCAGTGTGGTTGCAGGCTGTGTCCGCAGCTCTGTGACGACTTGAACGGCTGCCATCAACTGCTTCTTGGTGCGAGGAAAGGCCGTAAACTATCGACACTTATATTCTGTCACCCGACACGTCGTCACAACCGGTCTGTCGCCGGCCCTACCATTTTCGTCGCGTCTCGCCCGTGTGCTTGCTACGTGTATCCTATGTTCGTGTAAGGTTAACACAGATGGCGCATTAACATTGTTGTAGCGTATTTGGAGACGGTTAAGATATTTGCCCGAGATATATCTGGCTGTAAATCAGAAGGAGGAAAAAATTAATTAGTAAAAAAAATATCTTTTTAATTTTTATTTTTGAGTTGACTACTTTTATTGCCTAAAAACACACATTTAACACATAACACGTTTAAAAACCTTGAGTATTTGTTGCAAACACTGTAAAAAAAACTGAAACTGAAGGGGGTTAAAGAAATGCTACTGAACGTGTGTTCGATCTCTTTATCCACAAACGTTTAAAACTATACTAAAAATAAAAATTAAATAAAATAAAATAAAAAAACAGCTTGTCAGACAGCTACCGTGCATTTTAAATTATGTAAAATTGATAGCATAAATGCAAAAATTGGTTAGTTATCCATTTTATTTTTAAATCAAATGACTTCTCTCTTAGCCAAGCCTAGTTATAAATGTAAATACTTTCTCGCATTTTATTAGTCTCGTTAGCGACTGCAGCTAAATTAGCGGCAGAATTTTCCCCTACGCCAAACTTTCCCGTAAGGTAACACTTTTGCCTTCTGGCCTGTAGCAGAATTAAGGGCGCGGTCTACCGAAATTTTCATCACCGTGTTTTTATTTCTCATTTGTACCAGATTTTTTTTCTTATTTAAGACACAAAATATAACTTAATTTGGCTCTTACGAAATTTTTTATCTTCCATAGTTTTCTCGTAATAGCTTGTTAAAAGTCAAAATTTGCATGTTTCCGTTTTAAGGACTACTCTAAAACCAACTGACATACCAAACTGAAAAAAATTAAAGTTGATAAATAAATCAGTGGCTACAATGTCATGTCCATAAAAACAAAGAATAAAATTTTATTGCATTTATATAAAAATGCTAAAACTTAAAATAAAAAGTTGAAAAAAATTCAATACTTTCTTTTAAATACAAAAATATTTTATTTTGAGGTTAAACATAACTGAATTTGTAGCCTACAGCATCGTTATTCACTGTGAATTTTTTCAGTTTGGTAATTTAGTTGGTTTTAGTGTCGTCCTTAAACGGAAACATGCAAATTTTGGTTTTGAGCCATTACGCAAAACCTATGCGAAATAAAAAATTATTATAAGAGGAAAATTTTGTCTAATTTTGTGTCTAAAACAAGGAAAAAAAATAACCCGCATAGATATAAAAAAAAACATGGTGATGAGCATTGCGGTAGACCGCGCCCTTAACCTAAGTTCGTGTATCACTGTAACGTGACGTATAATTTCATGAAGTCGTACGTTCCTCGCCGCTGCTCTTACGTTCGCAGCCAGTTCGTTTGTTTCACGTAACTCTGTCTAGTAAACACTAGGTACATCCAGGGCCCCGTCACGGTAGAGGAATAAACTGAACTCTTAAATCATGACGGGGCTGGATTCTACCAACATGATAGAAGACTATTACGTCGGTTTGGTCATGTAATCAAAGTACACTCTTATATAGTTCCAACCGTAAAAAATTAATGTCATTAAACATGTAAAATAATGGAGCCAGCAGCTGAGGGAAATATTGAGTTCAAAACGGTTTGAACGAAATACCTATTATGTTTTACGAGAAACTGAAAGATTTCTGTACGATCGTAATCAGTGCAACCACATCTGAGCGAAATGTAATTTTGATGTTAGTAAGTTGATGGTTCTGAACCCCACTTGAAAATCTGACTATGGATAAATGTAGACGAAAAAAAATTAACATTGCGTGACGGCTCTTGACACAACTTTATTAACTACCCACAAGGGTAAATATTCACAAATTCGTGACTCACTAGCTCATCAACATTATCCCGAGTATATTATTTTATGGCCTACTTGATTCAGAACAGTTAATATTACGGTATGGATTGAAACCTACGCCGCCAAACTACAGCGCCAACAGAAACAGATAAGACATCAGCATCAACGTATCAGTAGAAATACTTCCCACTGCCGCCAACGTGAAATGTTTTGCTAGCATATTACAAAGTTTTTTTTTTTTCAGTTGCATTGTAATTGTTGAAAACTTAACCGTGAACGCTGAGGTGTCTAAACATGAACGATTGTGCTTGCAACGAGATAGTGAACACTAATCAAGTATCAGCTATATGTAAGATTTTATTCCGACTTTATTCGCATTTCGGATCTTCCATACATCTGACTGCGGTCCGACTCTCATCGAACTCATCCACGTCCGAATTTTGTCTCGTGAATAAGAGCTATGATTGACTAGATGTTGGCACGCCTGACAGACAAGCGCTTGTCATCGGTTAGACCAGGCGAAGAGTGAACAACCTGTGATAACTGAAGTTATACTCTGTCCTTTATAAGATTGCAGCTTGTTATCTTTACGCCTGTTCCCATTTGGCTGCACCAACCATAATAAAGTTACTCGATACCCAGTGTCTGTGATGAAGCAGACCAAGGAACTGAAACGAATGGTGAAAAAAATCTAACAAAACCGTGGCTCTACATACAATGCACGTAAAGTATAGCGAATCGTCCCTCTTATCTGGAGTGTAAATAATGTGCGTCAGACACATTTAATATTGTGTAGTCTATCCTTGACAGCTTTCTGTTCAGAAGACGAGGAACCTACGAAATAACACTATCCGAGTTACATCAACTACGTCACAAACCCAGCTGACAAGTGATCACTTCGCTCTGAAAAATGCAACAGCCTAGCGTGTGTACGTTATTTTGTAGCGGTAAGCGAATTTTCATTGGTCAAATGGTTTTTTTCCAATTACATTGAAACAGATGAGTGGTACAAAATATCAAAACACTGAAAATATTTATGGGATTTGTCGAGGGAGACAGAAAAGGGAATTTCATTACATTTTCAACAGCCACCATATGGAAACGTATATATTCGGATTTCAAGAAGAATCATGGCATTTCGAGCACACTTTGACAAGCGTACACAGTCTGCAAAAAGTTTGCGCATTTTTGTTGATGCGTGCGTGAATACATTCATTTTCATACACCCATCCACCCGTATGTATTACGTAACTGAGTACTGCTGAAAAACTAATTGTAACCAATTTGCGATAAAAATTCAAGTGGGAAAAAGTTGTCTGCTAAATGGTGTAAAACGATTTTTAATATTAATATAAGTTAATGACAACTGAGCTTACGCATAGAGCCGTTAGAAATATTGCAGACGACACACTAGGAAAGCCAGTTAGATATTTTGAATTTAGTAAGTTATATTTCGTAGGCCTACTAATATTTAAAAACTTAACCAACCTAATCGAGTGTGCTATACTGACATAAAATTTAGTAAATTAATAAAAACAATTTTGACTGTACCAATACTACCTTCATTCTCATTAATATAGACATGCTTCCGCTACGAAAGGAACATATTAGTTACTTGTGAAGATAAGACATCGCGTTGCTACCGTCTGATCTTACGAACATAAAGCCAGTTTACACCAACGATAACATTGCTAATAACACGCGTTTACAACAAAGTTATTAACTATGTTGTAAAAATGCTTGAAAATTGTTGACTTCATGTTATCAACATTGCTGCCAACAATCTGTTTTTAACTTTGTTCATATTTATAAAAAATGTTAATAACATTCATTACCAACATTTTGTTGAATACATTTGCTAGCAACAAATGTTATAAATTTTAGAAACATGTTAATAACTTTGTCACCAACACTGTTGATGTATTTTCCCGACCCGTTCTAGGGCGGCCTAGATCAAAGCATGTTGAAAACAAATGTTACCAGCAATGTTGGAGACATTTTTGTCATCAACACACGTTCATTAATCTTACAACTTTGTTAGTAACAGTGCTATCAACATTGCTATAAAATATTCTAACATTTTGTCATAAACATTGTTATGGTTATTTTTTGTGTGTAAACTGGGCGTAAGGTTCATGCACAGACTCATACGTGACGTGAATATCGACATTATTTGTTTGATAACAATTCTGGTCAGTCTGCCAAAGAGGTACGACACCCAATATGAAATCACCTCAAGCCTCTTATTTTGTGCAACTATATTAAGTGTTGTGGTTAGTGTTAGCAACAGTTGTTCCGTAATCCGTATACCTACTGGTAATTACTTTCCACGTTTCCTTTTCCGCTAACACTGCACACTTCATACATACAGAAACGCCATTTGACAAGAAACTTGCTCGCGCTACGCTGACTCCAATAACTAGGGCCACGATTTTGTCACGGAAAGAGTATTGCCCCACTTTTTTTCAGTGCCGTATGTGCGAACCTGCAGCTCAACACCACGGCTATTTGCAGAGTCCTTAATCATTTGACTGCGCCAATCAGTATACGGATAACTGCGACACATCACGTCTGTCATTGCGGGTTTAACCTCGAGACGTTGGGTGTTACGGCATCCAATCACTGACCACAAAGCAGAGATGCAGGCGTGCATGTAAGGCACTGAAACTAAGTGACGCAAAAATATTTTCGCAAAATTTTCTGTCCCTACACATAACGCATTGAAACCTAGTGTTGCAAAAATATTTTCGCCATAAAACCGTCGCTCTACTAATAACACACGTAACATATCTTGTTATTTGACAGTAGCATTGTGACGAGCTACAGAATTTTTAATTCGGCGCCAGATACACTGAATATGATATTAACTATGTGTAAGTATAAAATAAATACAAGATAAATCCCCTAGTATGTAAAAACAGCGTGATCATGTACGATGGTGCACAAAAAAAAAAAAAAAAAACACACATTCGTGAAAAATTACGGCAGCAGTGACTATATATTTTTATCAAATGGCTTGCATAATTTGGTACAAGCATAAAAGACATCTAGTGATTTAGTGAACTGGTTACTTTGCAATTATAAACTGTATTTTTATTGTGACACGTTGTTAAACTACACAAACAAATGCTAAAAAAATATATTATTATTGTGACATAGTGCCTCCGAGGTACAGAATTAGGTGTTGCTGAGTACCTGCCAAAACTATACATCACCGCCCATTTTTTTGTTGATCCCGGTGAGGCCCGTATTAATCGAGAATCTTTTGAGCTGTAGTTCTAATACCCAGAAAACTCGAACAAATAAGTATTTTCATTATCAAACACACTCGAAAACATCATCTCAAAATTTTTCTACCACATTTTTATTCATGTAGTAATATTCTACAGTTCTCAACTCAGAAAATAGTAATGTTTCTGTCCGAAAGCGAGATCATCAAGTAACGGTAGAGCACCGCCGAGTATATCATATCTCTATTACTTGTTTGCTAATTCTTCACAGCGAGCAAAATAAAAAGAAGGAAAAATGTTCAGTTTCTTGCACAGAATTCCATTTGAAGTCGAGAGTCATTTACGATGCTTTCCATATGTAGACCTATAGGCCCTATGATGCTTACTGCATTATGGCCAGCAGAACCCTTAGCGCTCCATATAACGTGTACCTCACATACATAAAAGCAGAAGATCTAGGAAGTAACCTTAATAACAACATGTAAAAATTTTTGCTAAGCACCTATGTAGAATTTTAAAAGGTAAGTAGTAATTTTTAGAGTTGACTAGCAGATTCCAGCAGATGTCCTGCCAGTGTATATACAAAAATATAAATGTTGGTCGAATTGCTGCCCCCTCCCCTTTTATGCCATAAATGCCATAGAAACCAGGTATAGGAGTTAATGTGCTGAGCGTAATCTCGAGGCAAGTTATAGCAAAGTTGATATCGCTAAAATATTCTCCGTGTATGTATACAGTACCAATTTTCATGGTGATTCATTGAAAGGCATAGAAGTTTATGCGCTGCAGAACCATTTAGTGGCGAGTTAGAGAGATAGAGTTAAAAAAATGTACAGCATAAAAACCTTATCCATGAAAAAATACACATGTGCAAAGTTTCGTGGTCATCGGTCAAACGGTGTCTAAGTTTATCAATGTCAGACATACCATACAGACATTCTGCCTAGTAAGCACGAATATCACTAAAACGTTCAGAGCGAGAATTTAATGCATGTTCGAATTTTTAAGCATAATTTATTTATTTACGTTTGATTTCGGCGAATTCCCGCTAATCGAAGGGGCTGGCTCACTTATTACGTGCTATGTGGAGGCAATTATACGGTCTTGATTGTGTAACAGTCTGTAAAGGTTCTCAGACTAACGAACATACAGAAAAGACGAGCTGCTCGCTAAACAGTCTCTTAGAGCTGTGGTTACGAACAAGAAAAGGTAAAATTTTTAAAAAGGTTTACTGGGCAGAAGAATGCTATGGAAGCTAGAAGAACCCCTCTCTTCGTCTTTATATGGTAGAATTCAAAAGATCCTTTACAATAAACTACATCAAAAACCTTGACGCTGTACAGCTAAATGAAGTTGAACGAAAAAAAAAAAAAAAAAACGTGTATTTTAGGGAGACGAAAAGCGAAAATCTATACACTGTATTGATAAAGATTTCTTAGTATATTTTAAACTGTATGCTCCAGTAAAAATATAGACCACGATGTCTGTGCTACTATATCTTCATTAATTATAGAATTTTATTTACGGCTAAGACGTTAGATGTCTGATCTCAGGGCATCAAACTTACTTTCATTATTTAACCACGTTTTAGAGTGATGAGGGCAGATGTAAATCAAATCTGCTCTTTTCAAACAAAAATTTTCATACGTTCTCTTATACTTCACTAAAAGTAATTCTGTTTCAAAATTAATGTATTAAGTTATAGTTATTTTCTAAAAATGTTTACAGAGTCAGTTTAGACTCAGAACAAGTTTGCATTAAAAAAAAAGACTAACAAGCAAATAACAATTTAATGGTTCAAAATTATAAGTAACAATTTCAACACCTTACAAATATCTCAGAAACATTTAATTTAGAGGTATCGTATTCCTTCAGAACGCGTGATCAGTATGATAGGAATTAATATCTGTCGTTCTTTAGCGTTCATATTTTATTAACCATAGGCCTGAAATATTATAATTTTAACAAATAGATTGTGTACTGTACATAAGCTTATAGCCTAACTGTTTGAGTTAATGCAATAATACCAGTTAAAATAATTTTCACATGCCACTTAACTATAGGTCAGAGCAGTAAAACAATGGTCTTGATTTCGGAAAGGCTCGGGTTAGATTTTCCGAAATCACTTCAAGTCTTATTCTACCAAGACCTAGACGCTGTTTGGAGGCATTATATAAAAAATTAAATCATTTCCCTTAAAACTGTATACATTTAATGTGCAAGTTTTTATATAGTGCTGTCAAAGCAAAATGTCAGCTGGAGTTGGAGACTAAACACCTTGACATATTTCGTCTTTCCCAAATTAGCTTCGGAAGAGGTTGGATCTGCTTTAAACAGATGCGCAATGAACTGTGACTTGTCTCCAGAGCTAATAAATAGAGACATGCAATATTCGCGTTATCAATTTGTAGCAGACTAAACTTCACTTTCATATACATAACAGAGCATAATCTGCAATTCAATTGGCCACGAACTTTGATGTGTTATCAATTACGTGTGTTACGTCTTTACAGAGACTGGCCTCTCTGCCGTGTAAGCAATCTCCGCGGCAAGCCACGACAATACCGGCCAGCGGGAGACGTCGGACGAGCCTACAGTCACTTGGAGTCTAGTCAGCTGTCAGAAATTGACGCGAATTGTTCATGTTTCTACTAATAAAACATTATGATCTTTGAAAGAACTGTGCAATGGGAGTGCAAGACTGGATTTATTTGCTCCATTGCGAAATAAATGACTCTCAAAAGAAAACCAAAAAGAAGACAAGAAAACAACAATAAGCAAATTATGCTTTAGTCATCAGGATACATACACATGAAATTCCAAAAACTGGAATCGAGTCAGATAAAACAAGGAACAAACAGAACATTAATGAAATAACAAAAATCTAAAAAAGAAACCTAACTTGACATGCGACACAACGATGAGACGAAACAGAAACGCAGTAGATAACAGACACAAAAATACAGCAAACGGCACAACGATGAGACGAAACAAAACACAAAGATATCAGATACAAACAGAAAAAACAACAAACGACACAAACGATGAGACGAAACAAAACACAGTAGTTTTCCAGACAGTCAGTATTAACGACGTTTCGGCAACTGGAATCTGTTCCCGTCATCGGGTAGACACACACGGTTCGACTGATCATAAATGATAATAAAACATTAACTTGTTTGTAAGGAAAGGAAAATTTCCCTAATAATCTGGATTTTATAATCCACTGTCCTATGCACAAACTCTGCTGTTCCAGTAAATAGTAACTAAATGACAAATGCTAGGTGCTAGCGAATACACAGGAGAGTGAATTCTAACATGCAGATGGTCATTGAACCCGCGAAATATTCCTTTCCCTACTTATTAGTACGTTATTTGAAACGTGGTTCTTTATCGCAAACACAAGAGCAAATAAGTAAACATTACATAAACGTAAAATATTGCAGGCGGCCTTTGTAAATTAGAGGTACCATTCACAACCATTCATCAAGAAATCATCTTTCCGAGAATGAACGTCTTCTGGTTCTGCGCGGTGGTAAAAAAGAACACGTTCTTGCGATGTTCCAACTTTCCCGAAACTCATTAAGCGAGCGACTGTGCCCTCCGTCATTCTTCCCGACACTGTGTAAGTCACGTCAACAATCCCGTCAATTAGGTTGGTCGGTTGATAAGTGTTATCAGCCTGCAGTTCAAGTCGCCGCTAATGAAGCTATCGCGGAAACTTCCATGCCGTTACTCGACGAACTACAAACGACACCCGTTGGTCTTCGATGTAACTTATCAGATCTGGGTCGGCCATGCAGTACTGCCTTCAAATCTCGGCGTAGTCCTTACCACGTATAAACACATGCAAAGTTGTAGCATGCCTGGATGTATTAAGTTAAGTTGAAATACAATATTTCCACATTATGGTTGCTTGCTGACGGCATTCTGATACACCAGTACAGCTTAATTAATCCGAAATATAAGCTGTTTACGATAAAGTGAGTATTTTAGAACCACTAGATAATTTTTCTTTGAAAACATATGTCCGCCATTTATTGCTACAAAAATTGCAGCGTAAGTAATAAACAGGCTGTATAGATTTCACTGTATAAAATTTTTGAAATATTATGCTACAGTAACAGATTTTTGTAACGTATTAATATTCTCGACAAGATTGTCTCTAAAAGTGCTCTCTTCAGCCTGAATAACCTTATAGCAGTTCCGTTAAAGGTCATTCCATGTCAAATCAACACACCGATTTAACCTCACCAACGCAGAGATTCATGAAAATTTGCAAAAAGGTAACATTAATATTTATATAAATTTTAGAATCCTACATGTCAACCCGTTTTTAAAATATGGCTATGTAAATTTTCGGTAAAAAAACATTCTATGATATACACTTTTCATTATTTGTCATAACGGCTCCCAAAGTATTCATACACGAAGTTCCAGGTTCTGATCCACGTAGGTAATTGAAAGGTCGATACCAGATATTTTTATATGTAAGTGTAAGTTAGTTTGCTGTGCTATCTCATTTTCGCCATGACACACAGAACGTCAATGATAAAAAAAAATTGTACTTCCAGTAAATTGATGGTTACACAAAATAAGCTGCTAAAAACTTTCAACATACGAGTTCAATGGTCAATACTGTATAAAACTAGGCTACACGTTGTGCACACATGAACAGAAAGAAAGGTTTGAAAGAGTTCTTCGACGGAAAGACAGGCGTCAGTTTAGCGTTCTGAGTTTAGAAGCGATGTGGCAAGCGGGGAGCGAACTATAGTGTGCCTTAGAGTCATGGCCCCATTACCAGTACTACCAACCAACCTTGCAATACACAAAACACTACCTTATAATTACAAATTTACATATTTTCGGCAAAAATAACGTTATCTTTATCTCTACTCACAACCGTCGTACTAAACTGAACATATTCGTAAATGACAAAACGTTTAAACATTAAAATGTATGTCAGTAATTACAAGCTGAACCATAATTGTGGACACATTTCATTGTGAGCAAATGGCGTCGAGTTGCAGAAAATTACGCTAAAAAGGATAACCAGTATCAGCTGGTGTCAACAAACATATCGTATACAATTCCTCAAAGGAATATTACTAAGCTGGCCAACATGATCAGTTCTTTCCGCGGGGCTCCTACTATTTCAAGAACTTGGCAACATCGACTCTATGCAAATGGTTTGCTACTATCACCGCCCACCAAATACAATAATATTAAGAAATCGCGGTTTCAACATAGAGCGAAACAATATTCTTTTCGGCTGTAATAACTGAATCCACTAATTAATATCAGACCTAAAAGAAGTCGGCAAACTAAGGAAAAAATAATACTAAATTGCGGAGTTATGCCCTTTTCCCTAGAAATTATTCCATATTACTAGTTCATAAAGTAAACGTTGCAGTTTCTAACTTATAATACAGAGTACTCCAAAATTAAAAAGATCAACGTTGACTAATTATCTCATTTCGTAGTTTAATTTTAACTTTCCCTATAAGCTCATAGAACATTATTCACTGTATCAGATCGGTCTGATAAAAGGACAAATTGACCACGGACGGTTAAGTAAACACATCCTAACATACAGCCGTTTGTCCAAACCACCGAGTGGTGTACAGAACTTTGGTCGTTACTACATAATTCAGTAACTGCTCAGCGCTCGTAAGTAATGTCTTCTTAGGAACATTACCTTTCTCAGACTATCCATGTATTTCTAAAGCTGATTTGCAAACTGCCGAAAATGGCGAAAGTTGATATTTTTGAGGTGCACAAAAATTTTTATGCAGAACAATTTAAAAGGCGTAGGTGTGTGTAATACACATAGCGTCATAAAATGATAGGGTCACCACAGAATATCTGATAAAGGCGAGTTTTAAGCGCGAAGACTACACGCCAGTTCAGTGACTTGCTCCTAAAGGCTCCTAAAGGGGAAGGCGTGATGCGCGTACTGTGTCGTCCTTACTGAATACGCCTCGAACGCGCAAAATAGTTCACCAAAGCGGTCACCTTAAGGGCTCGGTCTACCGCAATTTTCATCACCATTTTTTTTTTATCTTTTGTTTGTACAATATTTTTTTCCTTGTTTTAGACACAAAATGTGACTAAATTTGGCTCTTATGAAATTTTTTTATCTCTCATAGTTTTCGCGTAAATGCTTGTTAGTCATATTTTGCATGTTTCCGTTTTAACTACTACACTAAAACCAACTGATATACCAAACTCAAAAAAAATCACAGTGGATAAAGACATTGCAGGCTACAATGACGTGCTCAAAAAAATAAAGAATAAAAATTATTTTAATTAAAAAACTGCTGAAACTGAAAAAAAAAATTTTAAAAATTCAATATTTTTTTAAGAATATAAATAACTTTTATTCTTTAATTTTATGAGCATGCCATTGTAGCCTATGCTGTCTTAATCCACTGTGATTTTTTTTAGTTTGGTTTATCAGTTGGTTTTAGTGTAGTCGTTAAAACGGAAACATGCAAAATATGAATTTAACAAGCCATTACGCGAAAACTATGAGAGATAAAAAAATTTCATAAGAGCCAAATTTAGTCACATTTTGTGCCTAAAATAAGAAAAAATATCTGGTACAAATAAAAATTATAATAATAATGATGAAAATTGCGGTAGACCGCGCTCTTAAGGGCGCAGGTTCACCTCAGTTTCCAACGTTTTGTTTTATTTTTATATTTGTAGCAGATATTTTTTTTCTCATTTAAGACATAAATTGTGACTAAATCTTTTTCTTCGAAAATTGTTGTATATCTCAGTTTTCGCGTAATGAGTCGTAAACGTCAAAATTTACACTTTACGGTTTTATGTACGCCACTAAAACCAACTGTAGGCTATGAAATGACAAAAACCAAAAATTAAATATTTTTGCATTTAATAAAAAATGCTAAATATTGAAATGGAAATTAAAAAATTTAATTTTTAGTTTTGTTTTATGTATGTCAAATCATAGACTACAACATTGTTATACACTGTAAATTTTTTCGGTTTTAGTGGCGTAAAACCGTGAAGTGCAAATTTTAACGTTTACGACTCATTACGAGAAAACTATGAGAGAAACAACAATTTTCTAAGAGGAAGATTTAGTCACAATTTATGTCTAAAGTAAGAAAAAAAATATCTGGCACAAATATACAAATAAAAAAAGACGTTGAAAACTGAGGTGAACCGCGGCCTTAACTTTTGAGACCAATGAAATGAATACATTGTTTATCTTAGTGTGACGATCAGTTGCAATGTAAGCAGATGTTTGCTCACTACTGTACAATTTCGGTGCATGCAAATGAATCCAGTAGCAACAGCGAGCCGGCCAATCATGAACTAGGTGAGAGAAACTACGTACCTTGCAACTACTCACCACACGACATTGCATGATGTATTGTTACAGACTTTAGACGATCATTTATATATATTAAAATAATGAGTTTCATCGCTCTCATTAAGAATATAACGAGACCCCTAACAAAGCCTATTATGTGGGAAGACAATATATATATATATAATATACATATCTGTATGTGTGTGTGTGTTGAGGCAGTTGGCATCGTAGCTGTCAGGATTAGGTTATCATTTTCCCATGAATGCAAACGCCTTAACCTTTACATAGTGCACATTGTGTGTGTATATGTATATATATACACACATATATAAACACATATATATATATATATATACACACACATATATATACATACATATACATACATATACATATATATACATACATATACACACTAACGTATAGAACTGTTAAAGAAATAGGTATGGTAAAATGTTTTCCCATACACCAATGGAATCGATCCTATGCATATTAAAAAAGCATTCAAGTGTGTTAAGATATTATCGGGCTTGGACAGAAGGGCCTAACAGCGCCAAAAATTGGCGAATTGTAAGTGCCCATTTAGTGCATGGGACACGAGTTAAAACTACTCATACTGTTTATGAAGTTATTTTTACACTGAATATTCACTTAGCTGTTTTAAATCTTGTACATAATTTCTTAAAATGTCAGGTTTGAGTTTGTGGTTTGACAGAAAAGATCCGCCTCGTAACAGCCGACAGTCGAAATCTGGGCATAGACTACACTGCTCAGACAGAAGTCACTACAGAACTGCAATTAACGAATGTTAGAAAATAACAGCGTGGTAGAATACATGCGACCCTGAACACGTCCGCTGCTCACTTAATATTATTAATGAACGTTGGAAAATCATTGTAAAATGTTTTCCCGGAAGGTTCACTCAAGCTCTACTTTTCAAAGCATATTTAAACAATTTATGGCTGTAAGTAAACAGTATGTGTAAAGTAGAAGTAGTATATTAAAATATCCTGATTTGACTATAGGAAGGAGAATAATTTGAGTAAAATTCCGCATGGGAACCAATATTACAGACTCTGAGATAATTAACCAGACGTGAGCTATAATTCAAATAATAACCCACAGCTCAGATCTCAACACGATATGACGAAATTGAAGGTTGCGAAGCTTTATTAGACTATTCTTGTGTATATATTTTTCCTCGCACGTCCATCGAAAGCACGTTCTATGATAATACGTATGTTAACTACACAAACACCGGAACGATGATGTGCCAGTATTTTTACATTACTGTGAAGTTAATTGGCCGTAACGAATGTACAGACATTTAACGCTACTATAAACCTTAAATACTGGAAAAAAAAAAAAAGCTAGCAAGGCTTTACTAATACTTACGAGTAACTCCAGGTAATGAGAAGCATGAAGTCATACATGTGTGTATAACATGGTCTTGAGTGTTTGACAAGTTTAACACAACTGCAAAAAAAAAATTGTGTCATTTTACTCATAACGTAGGTAACAGCAGTGTTTTCACTAACATACATGTATCTTTAACTAACATTTTTTTAGGTAGTTTTACAATATGTCACGGTAAAAATATAGTTTATAATTATAAAGTAACCAGTTCACTAAATCGCTAGGTGCATTTTATGCTTGTGCCAAATTACATAAGCCGTTTGATTTTAAAAAAAAAGTCACTGCTGTCGTAATTCTTCATCAACGGGTTAGCAAAATGCTTAACAATTTTTTTTTTCTTTTCAGTTTACCAGGATAAATTAACAACAGCAAGGTGTAAAATTTAATTTCTTGCAGTTTCACTCACATTCCTCTTTTCTGATTTGCTATATAAACGTTGAACTTTTAGAGAACACTCCATTAACTGCAGGGAAATTAATTACCCCTCGCCACAGACGGGTAGTGTCGCAGTGAGGTTATTCACATTGGCACAGTCAAATGAGTGACGCCTCTACACTAATGCACGTTGCCAATAACTACGTACCACAGCTGCAGATGTGAACGTGAGGCTCTTAAACAAAATGTTACATAATTACTTTCACCAAAAATCATTGCCTCTACTAGTAGGTCATGTTTCAGAATTTTGGCTATCGTTTTGTAAATAAATCACTGTTGTTTAATGTAGTTTTCATTGAGTGTTAAACTGATACAATACATTTTACTTTGACAGTGCATATTGAGCAGCTTACACAATTCTCTGGCTTCTGTACGAGCAATGTAATCTAAAATCTAACCCGGACGTTAACTCCTAACTACTTTTTTTTTTACCTTTTGCATTTCTATTTTATGCTTTCTACCAATTTCTGTATTTTATACTGAAACATTTACTGTCCTTACTGAAATAAATGGAATACAACCATTTCAAACCTAACTAAATGTTAGTTAATTAAACTTTTGACAGAAGAAATTATATTCAGCTTTACAAGAAAATTCTTGACAATAAGCCAACATACATATATAACTAAAGTGATTTTAATTTAACTGTGTAACAGAAACTTCTACACTAAAATTTATGTCTGTACAACAATTTTTTGCCACCAATAGGTAGAGACACTGGAAAATCGCGAAAATATTTAAGATAGACTCCAATAAACTGTAGTATATTATCCGTGACACGTGTGAACAGTTTTGGGACAAATCACACACGCTGTGTGTTCAAGTTGTACCGTTCTAACTGGGTTTGTTGAAGAGAGAAACAATGCTTCAAATAAACCATAGCCAATGTCGATACGAAACATTCGGTGTTATATACAGTATGTTGGAGCCTAGCAAATAGTCAACTATTCCCGCGATTTTCCAGCGTCTCTACCAATAGGAGATAAACACTGATGTATACACGCTATAACTTAAACTTAAAAATTTACGCCATTAAGAATTAAGCTATTTCCCCAAATATAAGCTAAACTTTCAGTGGTACGGTTCAGACATTAAATATAATCACTAACGTCATCTATATAACAGGCAATATTTAACTGAAATGATTGCATTTATAACAATCATGCTACCGTAAAAAACTACGAAAATTGAAGAAATCACGCTACATAGACATATGTTCACTCATATTAAAACATATGTATGTTTCCGTTTATAAATTTTTAGATTTACGTTTTTTAACATGCATTTGTAGTCCTAACTTAATTTCGTATACAGTTACACATAATGTACCCTAAATTCTTTTGAAAATTACACATAAACAATGTAAAATCATTAAAGAAATATGTGCTGTACGTGTAATTTCAAATATTTTCGCAGTAAAAGTTTTGGTGGCATCTAACACAGTTCTGCTGTGTATAACATGTGCTATATTCGAGTGGTGTCGCTATGGTATCGCTATCTTTACGAATGCAATAGAATATTTTACAGTGTATAAGTATATTCTAGTGGTATAAGGACGTAGCTATAGTATACAGTATTAAGCGTGAGAGTTACGTCTACTCCCTTAATATAAATGAACATCTACTAACACGCTCTCTATAATTCACCACAGTTAGTTATAGTGATATACATAAGCATTCGGTTCCAGAAGGAATTTCAATAGCGCATATTTCACAGGGCCATTAAAATCTGACACCACAAGTCATGTTGGAATGTCTGCCTTTATTCTTATTTTTGTTTGCAAACATTTATTTTACATATGTATCATTATAGCTCTCTGGAAAAATACACTGTCCTGCGACAGACTCATCTCTAATGTCTTACCAATAATTATGACGTAATTAGTAACATATTACTTTCAAATCATTAGTAGATGCCCGCCATTTACAGTCGATCAGGTAAAGAGTTGTTAAAACGCTCCCTCCAGAATGTACAGTATGTTGCAAACTTGCATGACAATATTTTGAGGGAACAATCCCACGTATACAGAGGAACAAAACATGTTGCATGTACACAGACCCGAAAATGCACCATTTCAACACTACTTTTTACAGTACATGATGTAGGTTATAGTAGGAGACTGGAAATATGTGCGGGTTCACTGACCTGTACGCTAGCCTTCAAGAATATATGGTCTATGTACTCCAATAAGCTGCAACTGTTCATTAGCTGCTCGCTGACACAGTGACATGGGCCTGAATTCAGTTAGATTTTTATTATTGGCTCAGAGAATTACACGAGATGTCAAATTAGTGGAGACATGCAAAATTCGCGTTATTCTGATAACTGACTAGACTCCAAATGACTATAGGCTCGTTCGACGTCTCCCACTGGCCGATATAGTCGTGACTTGCCGCGGAGAATGCTTACACGGTAGAGAGGCCAATGTTTGTAAAGACTTAAGGACGTTGGACCCGTAAAAATGCAAAATTTTATATTTGTGCCAAACACTGTTCAACTTTTACACATTAAATAACATGTCACTTCCCCGAATAAAAAAATTAGGGCCCATAGTTTTAGCATAATCAGCTATCAAAGTCACAAAATGGCTGTTGCGGTGAAGCCAAAATAATAAAAAATAATTAACTTGCAGAAACGAGATAATTCATATTGATACTTAATGATGTGAACTACTTCAAGACACTTTCGTAAACATAAAGCGATATATTTTTGTATTTTTTAAAAATTGATGAAAATGAGTAAATTTTTGCATAACTTTGACTTTCGGCTACTACTGAAATATTCAAAACTAACTTTTGTCAAACATGTCATGAAATGCATTGATACACTGACTTACAGTTCCCGTAATTTTGAATTCATTAGTTGATAACTTTTTTTGATTTTGGCTGCACCGTAATAGCCATTTCGTGACTTTGATGAGTGATTTTGCAAAAACTATGAGGCCTAATTTTTTTTATTTGGGGAAATGACGTATTATCTGATTTGCAAAAGTTGAACGGTGTTTGGCACAAATATAAAAAAAAATAAAATTTTACGGGTCCAACGCCCTTAACACACGTTAATGAGAATACATAAAAGTTCGTGGCCAATTGAATCGCAGATTATGCTGTTATGTATAGGGAAGTGAAGTTTAGTGTGCTACCAAATGATAACGTCAATTATGCATGTCTACAAATAAGTCAAGGACCAATTGTGAAAGTGACACGAACTTATAGTTGGTTAGCTTGTGCCTAAAAGAAAATGTGAATTTTTCAGGTCTCTAGTAATAGCGCATTAGCACGCGAGCTGGATAATGTCACAACACTGTGGAATGCTAGAATCACAATGCGACTATACAATTAAATACGTAGCTACGATGGCATTACACAGCAACATGATCCAACTTGCACGCTGTGTACTGTATAGGCTGTTCAATATTAACTGAGCACTCTGCAGAACTTGTAATTAATTAAAAATTGTTTTATAGGGCCCAATAGACGTTAAATTTTGAGTGTGTTGAAACGTTTAGGCTACACTGGTTCTTAGTTGCATGGAAGTTTTCATGTTGAAAATCATAAAGATGGCTGCAAAACCGCTAAAAGGAAACTTTAGGCCGGGATTACGATGACTTCCCGTTCACGTACCACTTTTTCACGTTCACGTAAGATGTAAGCAGGCAATGAAAAACGTCGTGACAGAGCCTTGAAATTAATAGTCAAAGATAACATGAGACAATAGAAGACATTAACTCCTCCGGAATGTGATTGGCCCAGGAGATAACGTGGTATAACTTCACGTATCACTTTAACTTAAAAGCTTGACATCGACAAGCGATTAGTTACGTGAAAGTGAACGTAAATATAAAGTAGCGCGTTCGTGATAGGGCCCACTCAGTGCTTTTGTCAAGGTGTTTCCTGCTTACGTGAAAGTTAAAGTAAAGTGAACGTGAAGGCATCGTAATTCCGGCCATATGCAGTGCTCACTTTATCGTGAATGGCCTATACGTCATTAGCTGTAAGAAACGGTTGCATTTTCGGACCTATGTTCATGTAACAATTTTTGTTCCTCTAGACGTGAGAGATTGTTCCCCAAAAATATTGACATGCAATTTTGAAACATCTGTATTCACAATACAGCTTGATTGTGGTGCGAGGAGCGAGGAGAAAAGACGCTATACCCAGGTGACAGGGACGCGGCGTGCTGTTGCCAAACTGTGGCTGTTGGCTGAAGATGGCCGTGGACAAGGTCGCCCGGATGGTCGCGCTCCTCTCCAGCATCCACGACAGTCGCGGCAAGGATCTGTGAGATGAGAGGAGAGGAACCCACCCGGGGATCCATCCAGCATCACTCACGCTAACGGCTCGGGCACAGTTTGATGCTTGGCGAGTTCTATTGGCGCGCACACATACGATGACAATATCAGGGGCGTCATTTGGGGTCACAAGGGGAGGAGGGGAAAATGTCCCCCCCCCTGGATTTAGAATGTTATGTGTATAGATACATTTTTTGTATTTTTAAATTTAAATAATGCTAACTTAAGCACATAAAACTGAAGTTTTATTATTAAAGCATCTAATTTATACATGCTTAGTTAATAAAAAAAGATGCACAAGGACACTGTCGCCGGAAAACAAAATCTTGCCACTGCCCCCCCCCCTAGAAAAACCTGAAATGACGCCGCTGGACACTATACGTTCTTGACTGTTTCATAACAAAAGTAAATACGACGGAATCAAGCGTGGTTTCCGTATATATCTATACTAGCTACCCGACCGCGGATTTGCCCGCATGGAATTTTTGAAGGAAAAACTATAACAATAGCTTGTCGTGTTAAACAAAATTTGAAGACATCATAAAAACACATTACACGACTCTTCACCACCAAAGTATAACGATACCTCACCAGGATTCTGAAATATTGAGGATATCGGGAAAATTCATTTTACCCCTTTTCACTTCTTGGTGGGTGTCTACGCGCCAAGGGGAAGGCACGCCCTTAAGAGTGCTTAGTAGATAAATAAACGCTGAAAACATCAATTGATTTTACGCTTTTTCGAAGCCAATATGGATAAAATACTCAATGACAATCCTATATAATGGTATTTTCCAACTTTATGAGTAAATATTTACACAAAATTACTAATTCGTTACGCGTAATCTCTTGCACCGCAGTTAAATGCACGAGGTTTCGGCGTCAGAGATTGTGCCTCAGAAGTTCGTAACACTGGAAACAATTTTGTTTAAAGCGTTGGCGAAAACTATTGTCTAGGAATACTTTTGTTTAATTTACGCACATTGGCTTCAAGAAACCTACAGTTATAGATTAATGCTTTTAGCGTTGAATTATGTACCACGCCCTTTTAAATTGTCATAATTCAAATGGAAAATTAACTCTTCTTCCTGCTGCCACTAATGTGTGTGTAGATAATATCACAGCAGTTCCCTGTCAGATTGTCTTACACGAGATTCGAACCCAAAATATCTTACCAGTGTTTCGAACGACTACGCCAAATAAGGAAGTAAACATTCTTAATAAATTATATATATATATATATATATATATATATATATATATATATATATATATATATATATATATATATACACACACACAGGCCCGTGCTCACAGAGGTATACGTAGCCTGTCAATAGAATGGCAAATAGTAACAACTTTTAAAAAAATTTATGTGGTCATACATGCTCTTCAGGATTTCTAGTAAGAACCTTTTACATCTTTCCACCAACTAATTGTCGAATTTTGAAAAATAATGAAATAGCCTTTCAGGTATTTAAATAAGCTTCAATCTTATTAAAATCATCTCGATATCTCAAAAGGTTTAAGAGATAATGACTGAAATCGTTATATTCTTTTAATATCGTTAGAGGACGGGTACCAAAAAATCCTCAGACAAATGTTAGGGATATACGTAAGCTTCATTCTGAAGCAAAAATCAATTCACTATCTCTACGGGGCTTAAGAGTTATCAACGGTTTATTGAAAACTCATTTTACGGCTCTTCATCCCCTTAATTTTCAAATTTCGAAAAACTGGAAAATTCGGAAATACGCATTTTTAAGCTTCATTCTGAAGCATAAATCACCTCGACACCTCAACGAGTTTAAGCGGCATAGAATTTTCATTGAAAACACATTTCGCCCCTTTTTCACGCCCCAAAATTAGAATCTTGAAAAAACCCTTCTTTGTGTGTGACTACGGCATAAGGGAAGCCACCCTCAAAATGTCATGTGTCTAAGTCCAGCGGTTTGGGTTGTACGTTGATGAGTGAGGGAGTGAGTAGGACTCTTCATTTTATATATAGGGATTTCGTCAAGTGTAACAGGCTACTAATGATAATTACTTTCGGATACAATTAATTGCAACACTATTTTAGGATAAAAACATTAACAAAATGGTTTTACACTATATTTTCAACATTACTCAGAGCCGATATCTCCACGATATTCACAGTAAGAAATGCATGTTTGTGTGTGATTACCAGCAGTCTTATTCAAGCCCACCGCAAAAGCATAAGTTATTTCTAATGTTCCAATGTGCCGATTCAAAACTCCCCCCCCCCCCCATCTCTCTGTAACCCTCTCTCTCTCTATAAATATAAATATATATATATACATATATACACATATATACACATATGTATATATACGTATGTATGTATATACATATAAATACATATATATAGAGAGAGAGAGAGAAAGAGAGGGAGAAAGAAAGAGAGAAAGAGTCGACATAGATAAACACAACCGCGCTCTGTGCGTTTCTCGCAGTCGCTGTTAAGCAAAAACTTAAAATATATATTTTTATAACAGGATATTACTCGTACTGTTGCAACCATAATAAAAATACTACACGCCAAAATGAGGTGTGCGTTTAAATGAAACTACGCCTCTGTAAATTGGCTCAGTACAAGGCCCGTCGATGAAATCCGCAAGAATGTTTACAGAAACACGCCGGGCACCTACTCTCCGAAGATTGCAACACAACAAACTCTTACAACAGGCGCAATGTATGATGAAACTTGAAAACAAAACATGATTCAAATTCTACCCTGTACACGAACCCTAAGTGTTTGTTTTTACAAGTTCAGCCGGAACTTTTTGTTCTTAGACACGAGATAATCGCAGTAGAGTACTTACTGTACAGCTGGTTGCCTGAAACATAGCATGTTCTTAGATTGTGGGATCATAGCAGAGACACGACTAGCATTGGCAAATATAAATAAAGGGAACAACTAGTACGTGACTGTGATTACACTGCAGCAAGCATACACTTCTAAGAAGCAGAAACCAAAACTACTGCCTCACAGCTACGTGTGTGTACGATGTAAACAGGCTAACTATTTATTTCACAACCATAGTTATTGCCCGCGACTGTTCCTGTGGTCTTACATTTAATACCTCTATGAATCCTGCAAGTGTTCAGTCCAAGTACTCATATTACGTTAAGTGATTCGAACAAATATGTATTTCTATTTACAAAATATTTTGAAACCTATCTTTTCTAAAAATAAATAACAATAATTCGGCACGTCAGTTTTCACGTAAGTAATAATAGTAATACACATAATAATATTAAAAGTGATAAATTACTGTAAAAATATTTTAATTGCAAAATTATGCAACACATGTTTTTTTAAATTCTAAGTGTTGCAAAATTATGTTAAGGGCGTTCACGTGGCGAAAATATATAATTTTATATTTGCACAGCATAGTGTTCCTTTTATAGATGTTACGTGTGACTACATTTTCCACTAGTAGAAATTTTTTAGCTCTCATAGCAACATGACGAAACCGAAATTTTCAAGTTACGGGAACATAGGAATAACAAAAACCCAGCGACTTACTCGAATGAAATTATTTTCACTGAAATTAGTTATAAAGGGCACTATGCTAAAATATTTAAAAACAAACCATACATTTCCTTTATACCTTTAAAAACAATCTGAAAATGATAATTTACTTCTTTTAAGGAAATTTTTTTAAAAATGAAATAATGACGTTGTGTGCTTTTAAAAATTTAACATATGATCCATAATATATAATTTCAGTGTAAATTATTTAATTCGAATAAGTCACTTGGTTTTTGTTTTTACTATGTGCCCGCAACTTGCAAATTCTCACTTTGACATGCCGCCATGGTAAAAACACCATAGCTAAAAAAATTTTACAATTGGAAAACGTATAGTCACAAGTAACTTCTATAAAACGAAAACTATGTCATTAAAACATAAAATTATGCCTTTCCGCCACGTGAACGCCCTTAAGGGTCATTGATCATCGTTTTAGAAACATCGTGGGGAAAAAAAAATTTCCACGCTTAATTTTCTGGTTTCCCGTTCTACGCCTCATCACCGTATTCCTTCTCCCCTACTCCTCTATACATAGATCTTTCTTGTTAAAAACCCTCACGGACATATGGACAACTCACCAAAATTTCCATTTCAATCGGATGGATGGTTTAGGAACAGACGAAGACTTTCATTTTCATATGAAGAGGCTAAGAACGAAGAAACACGCAAGTCAGCGACTGTTGTTTTTTTTTTATAGCAGAAACAAACGTTCACTTTAAAACAATATTACACTTGTAAAATCATAATACCCCTTAGTTACTATAAATGTAATTTACGATACAAAAATTGAAACAATCATAGGTTTGTAAAATTTAAATGATCACGGTAAAACATTGAACGTGCCTTATTCTGGCAAAAAGTAGTTTGTGTTTTGTCTTCCTCCTGTTTTGAAACGAGCGTTTATTCCACATGCGTTTGTGGCGCATCAGTATAATTATTTGGGTATCCTAGCTTCCAAGAGCTGCTTATATTTCTTATATTTGCCATAATTAATGCTGGTAAGTGCCCATTTAGTTAGTATCTTTACATTTTGTTCCTAAAATAATTTTCCTTTACATGTACGTCTTAGTTGATTCAGGGGGGGGGGGAAGACAGTGAATTTACCTTGACTTAAAAAAACATAATAGTTTCGACTCCTAAGGTCCATAATACGATGTGTGACGAGAAAATTTTTTGTAGCCTCACTTAGGCCATGATCCGTCATGTACTGCATTCACGATAATTTTTTTAATTCCTAATGAGAGGTATTCAAAAACTGTTGCACAGTTCTCTTAAAAATATTTTTCGCTACGTAGTCTAATTGTTCATAGTCAAAACATTATACTCATTTGGCTTAGTTCAGTAATGAGAATTTCCTTAGTTTCAATATTAGCTGAAGCTATTGCGTATTTTGTCTTGAAAAAAAAAAATAGTTAGCAAAACCAAACTTGGCGACAGTTTTTTGATGTCTGCTCTCATTTAGAATTAAAAAAAAAAAAAAAATATATATATATATATATATCGTAAAATCAATATAAACAACGGATCATGACCTTAATAGTAATGCTACAAAAAGCTTCATCACATATCGTATTATGGGCACAGTATAAACCCTTACGTCATAAAGTCGGAAACAAAAAAAATGTTATTTATCAACTGTGTTGTGAGCTACTTAAAAATGGTTAGCGAAACCGTCAAAATAAATGTGCCGTTACGTACTGTGGGAAACTTTTTACTTTTTTCCATTTTTTCTATCTTATGCACTTAAAAAGTGTCTACTGCAAATACGAATAACAGGAAACGCTTGATTTATTCACGGTAAATTACGCACTTTTGAAGCGAGCAAAAAAAAATACAGTTTAGAGCGTGATGCACTCTACACTTCACACAAACATGCATACTCTCAATTCAGTACGCAACGAGAGCTCGTATTCGCATTTGTGTTTTCAGTGAGTAGCCTACATGTCACATCCTACGGAAGGTTTCAGTGCATTATTTTTTAATTTAAAATTTTCTACGAGTTTTAATGATGCCGTCCTGCGTCCCACACACTCCCTCAAACTTGTCTTAAACGTAATAGGCCCTATAGTATAAATATGTATGTAGGCTGAGTAAGACATTTTCATTTGTGACAACTCCACAACCTAACGGGATGACTCGATAATAATGTCATCAGGCTCGCTGCATGCACACACGGCGTGCGGAAGGATACAAATCTAGAGACAAGTAGTTTCTAAAAAAAAGTGCTTCCAAAAGTGATTAATTAGCCGTGATCAGTCTCAACAAAATGGTGAATGTAGGTAGTGAATTATAAATTGCATTAACAAAAGACGGAAGAAAATTCAGTAACACAATCCTAATGTACGCTGATTGTACTGCAGGCATTAGTGCTACATATTCCGATGCAAATTTCACAAAATGTAGCTGTTATTTATCTTCCACGCCGGGAGAAAGGGCTTGTATTAAACTCGTCGAAACATTATGAAAGTCATTATAACAACTGTGTTAAAAATATGTTACCTATAATTAACTTGCTACTTCATAAAATTAAGAGAGGATATATACCTATAGAAAAATGGACACGTTTCATGTAAATAAATACTAGTTAATTTTTTGTTCAATAGGGTTTAAGGGATATACATAAATAAAAAAAGTGAACAGCGTTTGCGGGATGATCACTGTCACACACCACCGGTTCAAGTCTAGTTTGGAAAGAACATATTTCTCTGCGATGAACAAACTTTGATAGATTATTCGGAGTTGATAACTAGCAGACCAAAAATTTCCACAAAGTCTTATTTTGTGTAAACTGACCAACTACGTTGTGTTCTTGAATCTGTTGGTAAGATGTTTGGAAGTATGATGGAAGATTGTTAAGATCCCTCGCACCCAGATGAAAATAAAATTAACTTCTACGGCGAATATTTTTTGAAAGGCGACAGATAGTCCAGTGATGTGAGAGTTGCTGAGATACAAATAAATTGTGAGGTTTAGGTTTAAAAACTGGCGTCAAACAGTCCGCACATGTTCCTGTGTGTGGATAACTTTACGTGAACACCATTGATGTAGCGAATCCCGTGCGGTTTTGCACTATTTTCTCTAAAGGGAAAAAATTACGAACAGTTGCTTTGTGATGTCTTTATATACTCGAGTTCCTCCCATCACGAAGTTACTTCATATGTACATTGCGAGCGAAAATGTATTATTGAATCAGGCGACCCTACATGACGTTTCTTTGCTTAGTACTGTCAAATTATCGCAAATGTGATGTGATACAGAATATTTATATTACAGGCGTGTTGACAATGTTATACGCGTAGGCTAAATAAGCCACGTAACACGCACATCCGTAATTAGCTCCGTCACGATTCCGTTCCGTCTGATCTTTATTCCTTTGAAAGCTGTGTGGAAACCCAATAAAAATCCCAACAAAAAAAGGAAATTAATGCTTTAAACATTTTACACAGACAGGCATTTCTTATTATCCAAAGCAAGCTACAAACATCCGTATACGAAGTTGACAATGTCTCAAATTCTCACAAACAAACGAACGTTTTGCTACTTGGGTTTTCAAAGATTTCATACGTCTTTACCAATATGTTGTCTGTAACAATAATTCTGATCACTCGTAGTAAAACAACTCATATAAATCATGTGTTGACAACAAGGCACTGCAGGACATAAGTACATAGGTAGGCCCTATATTTAGGCGTGTGTCATATTTTATTTTTACTTAATCGGAAGCCAGATTGTATAAACGAAAATACATTTTTTCTTAAATCAAAGCCTCTTGAATATTGCTGTTTTTATATACATAACACGGCTGTTATGCATGAAAAGCTTTGTTTAGAATTAAACTTTAGTATGGAAATTTTTTGTTTGTCTTCAATAGGAACTTGTAGTTACTTAAACAAAAAAATTACACCAGAACAAACATTTTTTTTCTTAAAAAAACAGCGAGAATTGTATTTAGAAGGCCTAATTCTTTTTTCGTGAAGCTTCAAGACAGGTTTATATTAAATATAATTATTAAAAAAAAAAGAACTTCACTATTTATTTATAAAAACCACAAGTATGTCTTTGTAATCTATACAAACCCTATTAAAAGTACAACAAGCTTCCTTGTAAAGTTATTTAAGTTACAAGGGTTTTCATTGCTACAAAACTTGAGAACCAAAATTATTGATATGCTGGAAATTGGTAATTATCACAATCCCTGGTGTGAATTTAACGGGAATAAAGTGAGTGTAAGCAATATGTGCTCTAAAATAAAGAAGTTAAATAAGTAAAAAATTTACTTTTACCATATAACAATAAAAAATACATAGCGCGCAAGTTGCGTTTGTCTAGGGATAAAGCGTGCAGTTTACAAACACCATTCCCCTCAACAACTACAAGTAAAACTTATTTGTGGAACAGTTATAGTAGAAATCATATCACTTTTGGCTATGATAACATAAATAATTTACATACCATTCGCCCTTAAATTTCAGTAGTAATAAATGGCTAGTTATGGTACAAATACAAACATTTTACATCTTTGAAGTTCTGTAAAGAATATTTCTGAAACTGTGTACCGAAGGTTTGTCTTTGAGAAAGTATAAAAACAATTTTTGTAGTGTATGCAAAGGTAAGAAATGTGCACCAAGTATAATAATAATAATAATAATAATAATAATAATAATAATTGTTTCAATAAGAATTGTTCCCGACCCATTCCGTACGGTATAGAACTGAATATTTGTGTTCACCCTCTAGTTTACGTACCACAGATATTAGAATGATAGTGGAGCCACACAAATGTATTTATAACGTTGTTAAACATTACAGAACGGCATGACTCGAGGCTTATAACAGACCGATCATACTGCATTTTATAATTTTCCCCGAGGACCTCACGAAACGCCACATCATAGATCGATGTACCCTTTGGAACATTCTTCCCTGCAGCATCTATATTATCATTACAAGTGACATTCACATGCTGTTTATCTCGAAACACGCGCATGTTCTGTTTCACCCCATCATGTTAATTACTCTAATTGGGATCATCATTCTGAGTACAGATGGAAATACATTCAACACTTGTTCGCTTCTCTTTGACGCATCTATTCAGTTCGGCCAATTCCAATTACGAAAATCCGTCAAGCGTTCACATACAATCCGCTAAATACGCATAAAATATACATAAAAAAGTAAAAAATCAGGCCAATGTTATTTTAAAGATAACCCGAGCTAAACAATTATAGTATTTTTAAGTTCTAATTTTAAGTGACGTTAGTTTTTCAGTTATAAAATACCCACAGTTTTCCATATTTTTAAATTTATAAAAATCAAATTCCAAAATCTTATTATAATAAAAAAAATTCCACCACCCGGAAAAATGAATATTAAGCCGCTAAATGCTCATAAATCCGGTCAGATTTAACGGAAATACCTATAAGTTGGCAACACTGCATTTATTTCCGCAAGACGAGTGCCACATGTGCCCACTTAGAACTTTCAAACCGTTGTTTGACAAGTATTGCTTCAGAAACACGTTTATCCTAGAGGCACTGCGCCTAGACAGTGGTTAGGAATAATGCATTGACCAACGCAGTTATTTCCTGTAACATTACTTTACGTCCAATCTTGGAAATAAGTTCCTGAAAAAATTACCTTTTTATGTCTAAAGTGTTTCCACCAAGTCTGAAACCGTTTTGAAATACTATAAAAAATATGCTAAGGGTGTTGATTCAGAAACACCGCTACCTCGGCCATATTGCGTCAGTAGCAGTTAATGAGATCTGGATTTAAAAAAAAAACGTTCTTTTCCTATGAATGTTGGGTGGTTGGTATTGACTCGGCAATATGCTTCAAAACATCATGGTTTTTGGCTGAATTGTTGTACAGGGCGTTCTGAATTCGGAGACGAAAATGTCATTAGCAAAGTGTCATACGACGATATTTTTGTGTATAATTTTGAAACACAGCACTGAATTAGTACATTGTTACGTTACACGGATATAAACGACTACATGCACGTGGAGAACACGCAAGTGGCGTCAAATATCTGGGGCTCTGACGGTCATAAACTGCATGAGTTTAAATGCAGTTATGAGAAGGGATATATTTTTAACACTGGATCCCCAACTACACGCTACAACACAAAAAATCCGCACCCGCTGTACGATATCAGCAGACGTAAATATTACCAGTGACTAGAAGGGAGTCGTTGGCAAATTGGCCGCTGCGCATTACAAACATCGCTAGGACAAATAGTTCCCGTCATATTTCCTGACATTTATGATTCAGCCTATATAACTGACTTTGTGTTTTAGTTGCTAATTAAGATACGCACAATAATATATGTGCTTGATACCTGATAACGAAACACCCATTTTACACTTTTTGAAAGCTACATAAATAGTCAGATATGAAGAAAAAATATTTCCCTAATGACGCAAATAGTACGCGCACAGTCGAAAAAATACCCACTGAGTTGTTAGTCTTGTCTATCACGTTTATATGTCCACAATTCTAATCGTTCTCGTAAATGTTTGAAACACAGGAACTAATCAAACTAGCAAACCCTGGAAGATGGCAAGGTACGCCAGAGCGAATAAGTCTTAATACCCAGTACCGGAAATACAATTTTTAAATATATATTTTGATATTATTTTAATCTCTCACATCCAATATTAATTTACATTTTACGTAGAACTCTTGTTGTTTGAAAGCGGTATATATGAAATTATTTCATAATAAATTATTTTGGTTAAAATTCATTCCCCAGTTTTAAACTACGTGACCGTGAACTACTTGGACAAAATCGTTATTAACTGCTTAATCCGCCAACATAAGATTTCCATACAGGTCACTGGAGGTACTCTTGTGTTGTGCCCATTTCGAATTGATTGTGTTGTACAATATATTATCTTGAAATGTTAGAATATGGTATCTTCGAAAAATAATGTCCCAGAAGGAAATATTGATTTTAAAAAATGTCTTCATTTTTGTGTTTCGTACCAACTCCCTATTTAAGCTAAACATTTTTTTAATGCTGTATGAAATCCCCTTATTTTTAGGATAAGTTTTGCAGGTTTCATAAGTACGATTACTGAACACCCTAACTTACTTCCCTAAATTTTCTCAATTGATCCGCCAACACGAGTAGCCTACGATTTGGTTAAAATGTCATGCTATATCGTTTTCTTGCAGACACACACTTACTACCCGCTGGAAATTGAGCTGGATAAATATTCATAATTATTATTTTATTACATACAGGCAAACAACATTCCTGCGTCAGGTTGTGGGGAAAAGGGGGGGGGGGTTAGGTGCGTTAGATAGTTCAGTCCACAATAAAATACATTTCTGATGTTTTTATGGTATTAAAAGAGGAATTTAAAGCGTTTTTTATTAATAAAATGTTATACGTAGCCCATCAGGCCGCGCTACTGAGAAACTATTCTTCTACTTGTTTGGAAGACATTGTTGCATACCGAGGCAAAGTGAGACCGAGCATGAACCTCGAGTAGGGCTAGGAAAAATTCGCGAGTTCAATGACCTGCGCGCTAGAATCCAAAGACCTATACATACTCGAGCCCCGTCTATACGATCATTGTCTGCTGTATGAATGAGTAGCAGGTAATAGACAAACGGTAGGGCTTCGTTATGCACAGGATAATGGATTCTAGTATGTTGGTCGTTGAATTCGCGAAATATTCCTAGCCCTAACTCCGAGTTACTAGATCCTCTCAATCTAGGCTCGGAAATTTCATACAACTCCACAGTCCTGTACTCTTGATACTTGTTCATTGGCTGCTCTTTCTGCACACAGTAAAAATATCGTACTTCTACAAGAAATATCTTGTAAACTGTCAGAACATTTATCAGTCTAGCCACAACAACAAGAACGTCGCAGGTTATTATAGTTGTGTAAATTTTTCAATAACCTGAGGTGACTAAAGGGATATGTTTTATGAGCAATGTGTGTGATGTAAAACAGAATAACTTTCGACGGCCTGTCACATTTCACAAAATATTGTGTACTTTCACAAACATTTTTTTGTGGAAACTGGTTGCCTAAAAATTTCCTGTGACACTTCAAACAACTGTTGTAAAATGTACATCAATTTATTTGTAAAAGTACAATAATTATTTGTAAATATTAAAAAAGTTTGTTGATATACACATATTTGTACATTTGTAAGCATTTTCTGTAACACTTTCTGTACGTTTACAAAAAAATGTTTGGAAACTAGTTTCTAAAGAATTTTTTGTTAAATTATAAATATTTTTACTGCGCAGTGAGTGGCCAGATGTATATCTGATAAAGGTAGCACGACTGTCAGTGAGAGTTTTAACACGTGTTCGCCATTCGTTGTGCCCAAGGACGATTTTCGTAAACGATGACTCAACGCCCAACCGCGAAAGTAACTGACGTGCAAGTTAAAAAGCCAAGTTATACTCAAATGAACTTGCGCAATATTCAACTCTCAATAATTTGCCAACGAAGCCGACAGAACACTTTCGTACCCGAGAAGAGTGAAAATGCCGTCAACAAGCAGGTCTTCGCATCAGTAAAAGATGCCAGATAACCGGAAGTTCCCCGGCTTTGCAAGTAGAATCTTATATTCTGGAATACAAAAATAAATTTACGTTTAATTAAGACTAACGTGACTGACAAGTCGTTTTCTGTTTCTTATTGGCTGTTAGCTATATTTTGTGACGAATTGTATTTATTCTTACATGAGTTTGACTTGCGTTCTGAAGATTTGAAGGAAAAAAACATAAAAGTAAAAAAAATAGCACTAAAAAAATGCTTATATAGTTTCACAATTACAAATCTGGATGGTAAATGTATTTGCATTCGGGCCTATCTGTCGATACACATATTACCCTACCAGTACCACGAAAATGAAATAATCAGCAAATGTAACACAACGTTTCAAAAAGAACAACAAAAAACTAAAATAAACAATATGCACATGAATTAACCAGAAATAGCTGTCATACACATACAGACATACTCATACTCAACTTAATCTCTGCCAGGAAAACAATTTTGATTACAACAAAGAACCCTTTGTAGTTCAAATTCACAAGTAACACCCTAAGATATCTTGCTGCTTGCTTCGACTGGCTAAGCAGTGTACTTTGCTTCTCGCCCACAGCTTCCTTTCGCTTATATTATCTGTTTGGGGAAGGTAAAACAAGAAAACAAGTACTTGCAGGGTAGCATGCGTTTTTTTTTTTCAGACATATAATTAACATGTAATATTTAACACTGGTTGCTGTTTGCCAGGTGTTCAGTTACGACTTATGGTGGTGTGTGTGTGTTCCTGATTACAAGTAACTTATCGTTTGCCTTCTTTACATATTTCATACACCTTGCTATACTCTATCCAGTCTAAGGTTGCAGCAGAAATAATAATTGCTAACGAAATAAATCAAAGCATTTTAATTTTATTTTGATTCCTCACATTGTGAGTGTGCCTAATACAGTTACCTTACATTTTTCCAATATTTCAAAAGAAATGTATGCTGTGCAACAATTTTGCTGTCATTCACTTGCATGCATTGGCTGCAACCTTAGAATGGATGGAGTATAGTAAGTAAATGTTCAGAGTGAATCAAGATACGTCAATTCTCCGTTTTTTGCCACCAGAGGTTTAGTATAACGTCACAAATTATTTTAAAAGATTTTTTCCAATTTTTCCAGAAAATTTGGGGGAAAAAATACTTGCTTTTTTACCCATTTTCTGGACATTTTAGAACCCTAAGTTTGGCGAATAATTAGGCAAAGTAGCGCTTTCCGTATGCAGTTGAAATTAACGAACAGATAACGATATTTAAAAAAAAAAAAAAAAAGAAAAACTACAAAATTTTACGCAAAAGCGAAAAAAAAAAAAAAAAAAAACCTTCTATTGAATATTATTTTTATAGGTAAATATTTCTTCGAACTACTCAAGACCATATTTAAAGGCAACTGAATTCATTAAAACCGTTGGCTTGTGAACACTAAAATAGCTTACTGGAAGTTAAAATTAAAATAAATTCTAATTTTTATAAGAGAGCACCGAGAATCTCTGATAAGGCGGTTCAATTGCTAGTAATTAGCAATATTGGAAAGTCGTGGGTCGAACCCAAACAGAATGACCTGAGCTGAGGGGAGGAATAGGTTGTCAAGTTTTATTTCGTCCCAAATTTAGGCAAATGACGGTGCAGTTCTTACATGCAACTTGATCATTAATGGGTCTTCCTAATTCCCATTGAAAACGCAATGTTATTAACTGAGGATCCACGTGTTTCGACTTGGGGAAACCTATTCACTCAACCTTGCTTACTCTTTAGGCATAAAATAAATATTTTATTAACTGTATTATTTTGCATTTGTGATTGAAGCTACGTAGTAGCTTAAATTAATGTACTTCTAATTTCTCACTCCCGACTATCATAGTATAGTGGTGAATGCAAAAATTAACTGTACAATGAATCTCTATAGAAGTAGTTGTCATGCGCCAATAAATTACGGTTTTATTTATTTATTTTCGGGAAAAAATACGTAGGCCTATTTGTTAGGCCATATCTCACTCCAAAATGTCTCAAGTAAACGTTTATGACTGTTGTGGAATCACGATTGGCTTATAAACTTAGTAAAACAACAGCAATGGTACGAAGTAACAACACGTTTCTCAGAAAATAAACCCATTATGAACGACTTTGTATAAGGACCTCGGGATGTAACGAAAAACATAGCTTAAATACTATACACCCTACACCAGAAAGTCTCTTACACTCTGTTGCTGATACCTGCATTATTTGGATTTTTTCACTAATTTAGTTAATCATTGCTTACATTTCAACGCATTTAGTCAACATTACAATTGCCCAGAGCAAAGACACACAAAGTATGTATGTATTGTGTTAAGGGCTTGTTCCCGAGTTTTTTTTCAGACTGGTGCCAATAAATCAAATATTTTTAACCAAAAGTTTTGAAAAAATTTGAGTCAATGTGCAATCACACGATGCACAATACTGTGGACGCGTTTTTTAAAAATAATGTACCATTCGCCAGTAAAAAAAAAAAAAAAATCCTTCGTTTTTGCTTATTTTCACGACGAAAAACGTGGTACTTTGGGTAATGAAATCTAAAAAAACCGTTCAGTATAATTCTACAAAAAAAATTGTGCTACAAATTATAACATATAAGTGTCAAAACTGTGCAGCGAAATTTTGATATGAGTATTAGGTAGCAATAAAAAATATATTTTCGAAATCACTGCAAAACTACGTAACAAGGCCTTAAAGTATAAAATATACTGGAAATAATTTTCTCATGAGAACGAAATATGCGCACGTGTAGACACAAGCTCCGAGGAGAGAAAAAAATCTCTTATCCAGCTTTCTTTCATGTAGTGTTATTCACAAACGGGCAAGACTACTTACACGCCGCTTTATGTGCCCCAAGGGGCTTATAACACATTTTTATTGCATTTAAGTTAATGAATTAAAATAAATGTATACACCAGATATATTTCAAATGCCTCTGTCACTTACGTCGCGTCTTCACACGCGACAATAATTATATCTTGCCAACAACCATGAAATATTGAATAGTTAACATAATTTAATGGCCTACGTGATTATGTACGAAACAGTTTTGTGATATTGACGAAAGTACGCCTAAAATACATGACTATTGCTACGATACATACAAACTGTACTAGAACTGTAATTTGTATCCATTTATCTAAATGATAAACATACATTTACGTAACCGTGTTTAATCGTTATCAACACATCATTGCAGGAAAATATCCAACATGTCACTTTAATTAACTAGTTTCGATAATACATAATTAAGTGAAGAAGCTTACTTTTCTTCTCCGTTTTTTTACATACTCGTTTCTTAAAATATCAAGCATGTTTCCCTTGACTGAAATAGTGACTGAAAATAATCTTCCGAATGAGGTTATTTAAATTATTGGCTTCACATGTAAGGTAAATTAAGGCTAAATTCAAATTGGCAATTTTAACTTGTTAAATAATATTGGCCGAGTACAGTTCGATTAAAACGGCGACAAGTAGACTACATCTTGTTCCAGCAAGTTTCATTGACTAAATTATACAATTTTAATATAAAATATTTTAGGCCTATTATATTTAATAAGATCATGTTCACATTTACGGAACTAAAAATTCTTCTTAGAACAACATGACCTGGCAGTTTTAGACATATGCAGACATTTCTCGGGACTGGAAAATTTCGCGAATTCAATGACTTGTAGGCCTGTCTGTTGTTCCACTGAGTAGCAGCTAGTGGACAAATAGTCGGGACTTGTGTCTGCATAGAATAGTTGATTGTAGCGTACAGGTCATGACATTTTCCAGTCCCTAGCTATATTCGCTATTGAGCGTAGGCTACATGATATGTATCCAAGATTTATAACTTACCCACAATACTCCAGTCCAGTAAACGTGACCTTAGGTCTTCCAACATAGATTCTAACAAACTTTCAAGACAATACTGCGAGCATCGTCACACACACAGCTACGACTAGAGGCAGGAGTATTTCGTGGATTTATTCTAGTAAGGTTGAACGCCAAAAACATACTTCACTGTCACTTCTGCGATTGGACTTCAACCGCTTTGATACGCCTTTGTCAACTGTCAGCCAGTCGTGCGAATATCTTCTTGCACAGTTAGAAGCCACTGGGTAATCGACTGTGGGCCAATGTATAGGACTTACAAGTCTAGGTTGCTGCCAGGTGAATCCGGGAAACACTCGTGACTATAGCTATGATACTGAGAATTACTGTTGTAGCACATGGAAACTGGAAGCTGGCGTCGCAAAACTAATTAGGAATATTTTTCTAACGGAACAACTATCACGTTATTACAGGAAAATGTAATGGTATATTAATAAAAACCAGCCCACGGACGAAAGGCCTGACTCGCAGCCGAATTTCTAGAAGAATACAAATGTCTCCCAATTCAAGCAAACACCAAACATTTCCTGCTTGTATTTGAAATACTATTCTCGTTTCTAACTTTATTAATTTAATGTCAGTTGTTTGAGCATAACACGTCAGTTTCCGTAACTAGGAGAAGACATCTGATAAAATGTAACGTTTTAAGAAGAACCTTCATGGTACGGCAAGTTTCTTTGCAGAACGCAGGTACAGAACAAGTGACTCAACACAAGAAACTATTTTAACGTATTGAAGAAGACCAGTCTTCAACAGAAGTTGTATTTCTAAGACGTAATATTGATTACTTACTGAACTACTGTGGTTACCAAACAAATAACAGAGACCTCGCTTAATGTATTTTTATAACTGTTAAAAAAATGTATGGGGTCCGACTTAATGTCTACCAATGTAACCACAATAACTCCATGAAGTGCAAAACACGATGTACTACACTTTTTTGTCCACCATGTATCCGCAGTTATAAACATGAGGCCAACCTGAGGTGACTTACCGTCGACTATTGGTCTTCATTATTTTTGCTTAACCAATACTTCCCCATAACATTTCACTTTTTTCACTGCTTTACCTTAAACGTACAATTGTGGCCACTATACGACTTATGAGTCGGGCTACGATTTTGTCGCGAAAATATTTCTGCCCCACTTTGTTTCACTGTCTCTCGTGCACATCGGCAGCTTTGCTTCATGATTATTGGCAGTGTGTCTTTGTTCAGACAGGTTTCCCATTTGACTGCAACAATCAGAATATAAGAGTATTGTGACTCCGTACGTCTGTAATGTGTAGGGCCCGGTAGTTTTCGCGAAAGGATTTTTACACCGCTTTGTTTCAGTGCACTGAAACAAATGGGGCAAAAAACGTTTCCCGAAACTATCGAGCCCTAGTAATGTCCCAACGCAAGTGAGAGTGAAATAATCCTATCACAGACGATATAGCAGAGCTGCAGATGTACATATGACGCATTGCAACCAAATGTTGCAAAAATCTTTTTTCCATAAAATCGTGGCTGTACTTACAAGTCTACGGACGCGTATCGGTAGGCCTACACTGCAAAGAAATTTACAAAGAATTTATCTTGAAACCATACTTGCCTAAGTCATTCCTATGTCTTAATAACACACTACAAACATTTTTAGCAGACAATTTTCAACAATAGCTACAGATGTGCACAGCTACACACACGCACACTTTATTTCATATTTACAACCGAATATAATTTTATATAGCCTACCTACACATTTACACATATAGGCTACCTCTTATTAAAATAAATGTACTTAGTAAATATACAATAAAATACCTGTAAAAAAACTTCGCTATTAATTTTGTATACCTTAAAAAATTTTTACTGAAGACAATACCTTCGATTTATACATGTAGCAACTTCCACCAAACATTTGCATATAATTATTTATTTACCTTACACGTTTCTTTACAGTGGAAAAAGTGTTTTCAAACGAGTTACGAAAATATTTATGTAGGCTAAACTACAAATAATTTGATTGCTACTGTAAAATTTACTCAAAATTTCTAGGAATAACGTATTTGAATGACCAAATATTTATTCACACATTATGTACAAACGATTTTTGTAGGCCTAACATATACTTCCAATAAATTACTCGTACGTTTTATAACAGTGTTACGTTGTTTTACGAAAACCCACTGGAATTTATTTTGGTACCTTGATTAAAAAAAATACTATAGGCCCTATAGACACATAAACATATTATATGTATGTATCTATCTATATGTACATACATATTACGATACAATAAGTTCTGTAAAATATAACAGGGCATCTAAACTGATTTTGCTTCAAATTTACATCGAAGACTGTTTATACAGTAGATCTTAATTTAATCCGTCCTTACAGACATGAGAAGAATTCTGAACAACGTTTACATCAGAAAAAATAATGACAACCAAGTTAAAATAATAAAATATATTTAATGCCTTGAAATACAGTCGTTTTTCTGTTAACTCTGTGTTGCATTTCGTAAAGAAATTAATTAGACGACACAAAAAATCTGCAAATTAGGCCTACTTTCAAGTTGATCCGTTACTTTACACGGTTTATTTTCCAAAATATTCTATGAATTTAATGGTTCCCGGATTCCTACGGCTGTACATTAACACGCTCTCAAAATTCAATCGAGTTTATAGGAGTTAAAAATAATTTAGCGTCCTTACTTTTCAAATTTGTGATCAATATCGGACAAGTTGGTGTACTACACGAGTAGCCCCTATAAATTAAATTACTCCCTGCTGTTAAAAGGTTAAAAGAATGAGCGATTTACAATTATATGACACGTTCCATAGCGTCGTCTCACAAATAGTTCTACATAACATAAAAAAATCAAATGAGCCGTCTTAACACTTGGAGTAACGAGGCTCACAGGCAAAATGTATTATTTAGTGGCCAAGCTTAGACGTTATTTCTTCTTTTTTTTTTTTTTTTTGCACTTTACCATCTACTGCGTAAATGCGCATTATATGAATACACTTGGACGTCTTACTTAATAGCATGGAAAACAAAGTTTTTACCTTTCTTAATTAAGAGAAGTAAAGAATTTTTGATAAATTACCCCAGACTAAAATACCAACACATCCTTTTCAATAATGAGTAATAGTTTACAGTGTAAAATCACAGTGACTTCCGCGCATCAATATGTTTGTAATTGTAGTGAAGTTCTTGTCCCAATGGCAGGTACCTAAGACACATTACAATTTTTAATTAAGTCAACTGCAGGTGTTAGTTTAACATCCTTAAAAATATATATAGGCCTACTTGTACATTATAAAATGGTAGGCCTATTTAATTTTTTTGACTTCACAGAAAATTGCAAGTACTAGAACGCAGATCGTATAATTTTTCCCACGCACGAATTACCAATATAGGCCTATGAAAAGTTATTTCCCCCCCTTGAAAAAGCTTCCACGTTTCTATAACTCATCACTGTGACAATACATTGATTCACATATTACCACAGCGAGGGTCAAAAACTTAGCCCACTGCCTTAGCAGGTAGAACAATATTTTCCTTCATTTTTCCGTACAAGTGGCACAAAAATTATTTTTAACTAAACCCGAACAAATAAATTAACTCAACGGCAAATAAGCAACTGGTTGCCTGTAAATTGTGGCCTATGTAGAAGAGTTTATCATGGCATTAATTTTGCAAGAAAAATGACAGTATGTCAAAAGGTGTACACACTTAATATTTTTCACCTTTTGTGATTTCTTAGGCCCTTTTGAACACACTTAGTGATTACTTAGTCTACATTGCTCCCGTCAGACGTTTAGAAAGACAGTAATCTAAGGTTAACAGTCAGTGCGTACTACAGTTTGACAGTAGACTGCAGTGAGATACACACTACCGTCTATTAAATAACTAGTAAAAACTAGCAAACACATAATCCCTTATGTATTATTCGCATCGAAAATGTGGTGAGAATTAAGGCCTCGGTCTTTAGAATTGCAGTGGTTTCGAAATTATTTTTTTACGCAAATTAATACATAGCCTACATCAAAAATTCATTCTGGAAGTTTTAACACATACATAACCGTTTGTATCTGAATTCTTATGTTGCAATATACCAAACGGATATTTAGATTTTTGCCCCTGAAGTATCACATATTTTGTTGACTAAATAAGCCAAAATGACGCAAAATAATTTTTCGCTAGCAAACGGTGCATTATTATAAAAAGAAACGCTCTGGCAGAACTGTGTATCGTATGAATGTACACAGTCTCAAATTTTTTCAAAGCACAGTGTTCTCCCCAGGCCCATTTTGCCGGGTGCCCCACCCGGCTAAGAAACAGGTATTCCCATCAACACCACACAGTAAAAAAAATTTGTACTTTTACAAGGAAAATCTTGTAAACTTATATCAGAACGTAATAAGTCAGGTAATGAAAGAAAGGTGTCAGAAACTTTTTAAATTGGTTACAAATATCGTAAACACCTTTGCGAACTAGTGAAATAAACGTTAATGAGTACATTTTTTGAAATGAAACAAAATAAACCTAGGAGACCTGGCAAATTTTACAAAACATTTCGTAATTTTACAAAAATATTTTTTGGAAACTAGTTTCCAAAAATTTTTTTTGTAACACTACAAAAAAAGTGTTGTAAACTTAACCAGATATTAGCTGTAAATATAAAGAATTTGTTTGTATATTTACAGAAATGTTTGTAAATATACAAAGTTTGTAAAAATACAAGTTTTTTGTAAATTTTACAAAAAGAATTTGTAGTGTTACCAAAAACTTTTTTGGAAACTGGTTTCCAAAAAACCTTTTTGTAAAAGTACAAAAATTTTTTTACTGTGCATAAAGCTTATTCCACGATGCACCCAGCTGGCCTCGTGAACCACCCAGCTCTAAATTTGAGCTGGGGAGAACACTGAAGCATTTAGTTAAAACATATTTGCGTTATTTGCAAATGTTTGAAATAAATGAAAGATCATATGGCCTTAAAAGTGCGTTCTACTTAAATTAACGGTAAAACCGAGAAGTAAAATCTGCATGTTTCTAGCAGTCAATATAAAACAAATAGCCTAAAAGGTAATCCTAACTGGTATGTAGTCTATACAGTTTGATACTTTGACAGGTGTAAGGTAATTCGTTTACACTCCGTAAATTTTTACATTTATGAAGGGATTAATTCAGTTTGTGCGAAGTCATGTTTAACGAATTGTCAGTCGCAATTTGTAGTTCTGAAATGAACCTGAAATGTCCATTACACCGTACGTTCGTTTAATTTAGTCTGGCTTCGTGACAGACATCACAGAATGCAAAAACAAATTGTTACGGATTTAGAACTGTCCAATTTTACGGAAGTTAACGAAACACAGTGTACTTTTATACACAGACACACTGATTTTCGCGGTTGAACCGGAGATATGTTGGTTACAAGGGTTTGCAGTGGAACATTTGCATTTACAGGAAAGCGCGAAAATTATGATTTGTTACTGAAATTGCCTGAGTCGGGCGCAAAAATTTCTTTTTAAATTCTTAACTCGTGTGCTAATCTGAAAATAGTGTGCTACAGCGTGAACTACTTTACATTTACGCGCTAAACTACAAAGCCAAGTCTGCCTGTACATTATACACAAACGGAAATTACCAAAAAAAAAAAAAAAACAGACTTTTCCCTGTAAATGAACCAAGTAACCTACCACGCTACTCAGCAAGTTATTTGCAAACACTACAGCTACCGGAGACGCGAAGATGCTCTGGTCCTGAAACGTGCTACCAATTCAACCGCCAAACTACGCTGCCTTATGTGCACATCTGCAGCTCTGCTACATCGCTGTTGGCAGAGTTGTTTCTCATTTGACTGTGCCCGTCAGAGTAATAAGAGACTGAAAAATCGCGAAAATATTTAACATAGTCTGCAACAAACTGTAATATCTCAATCGTGACACATGTGAACAGTTTACTGACAAATCACACTTGTTCTGTGTTGAAACTGTACAGTTCTAATTATGTCCGCTGAAGAGGGACACAGTGCTTCATATGAACGACAGCCAATATAGATGCAAAACCTTCAGTGTTATACACAGCACGTTGGAGCCTAGCAAACAATCAACTTTTTCCGCGATTTACCAGTGTCTCATAGAAAACAGTTACTGCGACACCAAACACAGAGTTAAAAATAGTCAATCACTTGAGGCAATATTATTTCGCGTACTGATTCTAGATCAGGTTGAATGCCAATATTGTATATTTCACTATTTCTGTGATTAGACGACACCTGTTGTAACACATCTTTGACGACTGCAAGCCAGTGATAAATAAGGAAACAAGTCGTGGTGGTAAGATGTGTTACGGTTAAAAGCCAATGAATATTAGATTGTGGCCAGTGTGTGTATAGGTCTGAGAAGTCTAGGCTGTTGCCAGGTTAATACGCGAAATACTCGTGCCTCTACCAATTACTGACCATGAGGCAAATCTGTTAAATTCTTTTCACCAAAATGATCTGTGTGAATTTAAATGGAATTAGAAGTTACGGGAAGACAAGTTTAAAAAAATATTTTTCTCTCTGGTACTCGCTGATGGCGTTCGTGCTAATGTTGCACAGTAAGTTAGTAGACTCTGGCACAGAGCTTGTAAGTGTGTAGAAGTAAATGTGGCGACGCACGCCAGCAAAGTGGCAAACAAGAGAAGAGCGGCGCGGGAGGGCTCGACTGCGAAGTGGAAGTTCAGCAGCGCGGGGCGCGGGACACAGCAAGCGGAAAGGGATCGATGTGGCGTGGGTAGACGGCCCTCGTGTGCTATATAGTGCTCATACATTCAATCAAGTAAGATTGTTTTCCCTCTGCCGCCAGGATGAGATAGCAGTTCTGTGCAACCTCGCTCTCACAGGGCTAACGTCGATTAGATTGCCCTACCAACCCCCCCTACCCTCACATACACATCTTCCACATCTCTGACTGATGATATATGGACAGCTCAAACCCTACCAATTTCTTCTCTGGGTCAAGGAAAACCCTTCAAGCCAAATGTTCAAATTTCTTCGATAAAATTACATTTTTATGGATCTAGTAAGAGACGTAAATTTTTTTATTACATTTATACACTTTTCTTTTTGCTTAATCTAACAAAATAAACGGAGTCGACATAAAATTCTCTAGAAGAGGTAAACGGTGGCAAGTACAGGCTTCCCTAAAACCTAAATACGTTAAGTAACTTTTCCACGCCGTTAATTTCGTAACACGTGTACAAATTCATTAGTCACGAATTTTGACGTTTAAATAATAACCATTTAGAAACAAGTAAACAACCACAGGATTTCGAATGGGTTTATAAAGACTTTGGAATGACGTTACTTACGTGGGAATTTGTTACATCTGTTAGCAGGTAGGTACTTCACGATACTTCTACCGTCCAAAAATACCGATGCTAAAAAAACTATTACTTTATTACTATAGTATGTCGTCCACCGGAAATAAAATGAAATTTTTGTAATTCACTTTGGCGTAATTTGAAACTTATCAATAACCTGATCGACACACATCTGTAAAAACAAAACTTTCCTTAACCCTCATTGTGCTTTAAATAAGTTCCACTCCTGCCAACTAACGGATAATTGAATTTTGTGCAACATCTCAAGTATGCCATAAAATATTTCCCGCAATGGCTAACTGCAATCCATCTTTCGAACGTCACAAAAATACAAAATATGACGCATCGCATAGTTTGTAAAGCCCGTGCTACACTAACAGTAAAGTAGCCGTATAAAAATTACAGTAACCGCGCTGTAAGAAATAGACAGGTTTCTATCCCTGTTACGGTCTTACGGCGGCTAAGTAGCGGTACGTTGTGTTGTAGGTAGCATGCATCTCTCAAAAGTGTTTGTTCAATTTTTACGGTTATTTCTTACGGCGATTCTAGCACTGCCTTTACGTGAATACGACGTATTCATACAAGAAGCACAGGTTAGGTACGAACAAAGCAGCACATGCGTTCTGACACAGAAGTAAAGGAAACACTGCAGTCACGTGTACACAACAATGGCCTAGGTCTACCATGTGTACTTACCGCTTCCGCACTCTTCAGCTGTTTCCCGTCGCGCCGACCACAACGTGGTTCGTCAGTGGGTGACAACCTTGCCGCAGGAACTGTTGAAAAACCTGCTGGCAACCCTCCCCCAGTTCTTCCAAAGAAATATGCGTTTCTCTCTCTCTTGCCTTTAGAAGGAAAAGGCCCAGTAAATTCTAGTTATGGCCAATAAAAGAGACTTTTCGTGGGTAAGCTACAATAAGGAAGGTCTTGGGCAGGGGTAGGGAAGAAATGCGCCCTGCTGAAGGTTCACTGCTGCCCTCAGTGAAAAGAAATACGACGAGGGGGACGGAAGAATGAGCGAGAGAGATGGTGCATCTTTCTTCTCTCTCTCCTTATTTGAAAAAGAATAAAGGCAAGGCAGGCAGTGGTCTGAAAGAAGTTGTTGTTCGCCTTGAGTTGAAGATTCGGCCAGACCCCACGATACCCACTAACGACCTCTCAACTGGCAGGCAGGAAACTTCACTCTTGTAGAATTTTTAATGATGACTTCAGAAAATTGTTTCAGCCAGTCTTCGACGGCAGCTATTATCGCACCACACACGTGACCACTACAACGATGCGCACACATTTGTCCACTATGACGTCATGATTCAGACCAAATTGAAACTGTATTGGGAAAACCCTTTTGTCTAGGATACCGTCAACCTACCAAAAACTGTATTTATAACGTACCTGATAGTCGCTTTGCTGCGAGAAAAATTGTGACAGCCGCACACGCTTTTTTTTCTGACAGAAGCAGCACAATTTTAACGAAATTATTTCAACAGCAGCACGTGAAAAATAAACTGGTTTCTCGGAAAGCAATCTTCTCGCGGAGCAAACACAAGAAGTAAATTAAGTTTGAAACGATGCACTAAACGTGAAAACCCGTCAGGATCATTCTTAATGTCGATACACTTTTTCCTGTCCCATCGCGCAGTTGCTACGTCACCGTGAGTTTCTTGTGAGAAGACGACAAAAACAAGGCGCCTGGCCCCTGGCCGCGCTCGATACTGCTGTCTCCGAACTGGCGCTGCTTCTGATTTCAACTGTCTGCACCGCTGCCAGACGCCGCTCGGCCCGGGGTGTTATGGAGGGGGAAGACAGCCGGCGGAGGGGAGGTAGCCATCGAGGCGACGGTGGCGCGACGTGGCGGCGGCGCGCAGAACTCGGTGCTGGAACATGCGCGCGCTCGCCGCTAAAAGCGCGGGAAAACAGGGTCACGAGGAGGCGAGGAGGCGCTCGTTAGTGGAGGGGCGCTTGGCAACGCCGCTTCGGCGCACCGAGGGGCGGGGCGCGGACAGCGGTTGCGCAAAGTCGCAGTCCAATTCGGTGTGAGCAGCGTCTTGGAGGCCGGGCTTATTGCGTGCTCGAGGAGGACAGGTGACAAATCACTGCGATTTGATTGGTTGGCGTGGACAGTGACGCACCCCTCCCTCCCCGTGCCGTCCTCCCACTACTTCGCGTGACGTCAGGCACATGTATCTCACAAGTGAGACAGAGATCACAGTCGCCCACGTATCACGCAGGTCTGAACCGCCGTTTACCTGTGGTATTTGCGCGAGTCATGAACTTTTGACTCCTGTCAGAGCACACAGTACTGCAGTCATAAAACATGTACAAAGTTTCTGAAACAGAAAACAAACTACCGTACTGGAATTACGTTACTGTATTTCAAAGCTTGTATTAATTAACAGGTACTACAGCAGTCCATGTATTCGTCTGAAAGCAAATGTAAAAGCTTGTTTGTGAGTCTGCTACAGTAGAATTTGAAGTTCGTGATTCTGTTTTAGAGTGCATTCTCTATTTAATCGAGTTAACGGACTCAATAATTTAATAAAGCTTCATAAACTTTTGTTTGTGTTTCTGTTACGTATAAAACTTAACTTGTGACACACCATAAACTACCCAGTATATATATATATATCCTAAATTAAGTTTTGTAAATTCTGTAAAAAAGTAAAAGGAGTCACACTTCTGTAACAAAGGTACTAAGAGAAAAACATACTTCCCTTTCAAAGGTACTAACAGACATAGGCTAAGAAAATATTATAAAAATGGCTAATACAATTTTAAAACCGCATTGACAGAGGAAATGTCAACGCCGAATAATAACACATAATCCTATACACACGAACAAATGTTACGCCCCTATGATTATACCTAGCTAACTTGTTGAAATGTAATATTCATAGTCTACTTACCTATTGTAGCAAGTATAATAAATAAATGGTATGCAGCTATAAACTTTACGTTGAAAGGGCACATTGTAAATCAAATGTTTAATTTGCTATATTGTTTAATATTTCCATTTACCACAGGCCTAAGTTTTTTTTTTTGTGGAGTATACTTGATCGTGGATTCCAGATATCACTTCTTTCAGCTGTATTGGTTGCTAGTTCTTTTATGTTATAGGACAAGTTTCCAGTCCTTGACAGGATTAAATGTTTACCATTTTATATGCAAGTACTGAGTACTTAGAATCTACACGCTTCGCTACTTAACTTGTACAGAATTTTGATGCTTTTCTGTGATACAAATACGAAGCAATTTCAGACAGGTTGCGCATAAGTCACATATTAAACAGTTCAACCAGCCGTATGCCTTGCGTATAGGCTACCTGATCTATGCGTAAGGAAATGTAGGTTCAGAAAGTTCTTCTAGATGTCCTTGTGAAGAATTCTGCACTCAAGGCACCTATCCTAAAGTGCCGTGTATGATCTCGCAATGATTTAAATCTTAATTAAAATATACCGTGCTTATCTTCGCTCGAGAGCAGTGGCTAGCATCTGTGGGTAGGAAGTTAGTGTTTGTTGTGTGTATTTGTGCGATAGTCTTCGCCATACTTTGGTGTTTGCTACATTGCATATTGTCAATATTATCCTATGTTAAGTTCTTCTTACTTCAATTTTAAAAATAAAAGCATACGCAACTCAACCTGTTTTTTACCTATACTGCAAAAATGCCGATAAAATTCGTTTACACACTCACTAATTCACCCCTCTCATCAGGCACAACATTATACCGCATTATAGGCCTACAGTGGCATTAGTTGCAAGTCCTCAAATAAGAGTGTTATATAGAGTGATGTAATCGTCAAGTACCACACAAAAGTTCGAAATTACCGTCTGTGCAAATGAATTCGCGAAATTTTCGGGACTCTAGCACGACTGTACATTACTATAGGTCGTTTGGGATAAAGTGAGCTTCAAAATTTTAACCTTTGAAAAATATCACTAACTGTTATTGCATATAATTCAACATAAACTATAGTTGCCTAACTGCTTCTACGGTTGGCAGCATAATTACGCTATATAGTTCCGTGTATTTTCCTATTTAAATTCAAAAATACTGAAATAAAATCTCCGTAATTGGCACAATTGTATTGTCTATAATTAGTAAACTTTTATTTATCAAACTGTATCGATTCATAGTGACCGCAAAATTTATCTTACACGCGCAAGGTTCAAGTGACGTGTCCAGAGATGTACGCGCGGAAATATAGAAATTGGCTGAAAATAGAATTTTAGCAGGGTTTTATGTGCTCACTTTATTCTGAAACGCCTATACATTGACATTAATCTCTCATGGATAATAGGGCCTACCTAACAAATAAGTGTAAAAACATTTTAGTGTACTAATATTGGATTTGAAAAATCAGATACTCGGAACACATAAATGTCTGCATGTTAGTAAAATTTTTATCGTATAATGTTGGCAAAAATTTACATCTTACGGTCTTTGTAAGAGTTTTTTTTTATTTAGTACGATAGGCCATATTCTTCGTTCCATTATTACACCATTGCGTGTTTTATAAATCCAGCCTTTGTGCCAATATTCACACCTGCCTAAATGAGCTTCCATTCAGGTTACTTTATTACGAAATACGGCCTACCTACCTCAGAAATGTGTGACTTTGTTCTGCAGTTTTAAACTTTATTTCTTGTTACGTGACTCCCCGCTAGGTAACGTTTCCTTTTTTTCTCGCTGTTTTTCTGTTATATTTTCAATAGTAGCCAGCGATTAGTACAGCACAAACACTCAAGACCGCGCAAGACCAAAGAGTAGGCGATAAGAGAGTTCTAACTGCCAGGTTAAACACCTTGGCTAGAAACTCATTTCCACCAATAACGCCCGAAGTTGGCTACAATTCGCCCCAAGGCTTGTTCCCGAGTTTTTTTTATCAGACTGATGCCAATAACTCAAATATTTTTTAACCAAAAGTTTTGAAAAAAATTGAGTCAATGTGCAATCACACGATGAACAATACTGTGGACGCGTTTTTTAAAATAATGTACCATTCGCCAGCAAAAAATAATTTCCTTCATTTTTGCTTATTTTCACGACGGAAAACGTGGTACTTTGGGTAATGAAATCTAAAATACCGTTCAGTATATAATTCTACAAATAACTTCAGCTACAAATTATAACATATAAGTGTCAAAACTGTGCAGCGAAATTTTGATATGAGTATTAGGTAGCAAAAAAAAAATCGAAATCACTGCAAAACTCCGTAACAAGACCTTAACACCAACGTCAACTCATGTAATTTGGATTTGGACCTTTGCATGAATTCTTTTAAGAGGAATTACTTCGGTTGTTTGTCTTCGTGAATTATTATTGATATATGCTCCCCGATGAATTGCATGTTTGCATTAAAGTCTGCAGAACAGCACTAACTGGTCCGGCATTTTAAAAATAAATTTAATGCAACATTGACCAGTTAAATAAACATGCCATCTGCATTGGCAATATAGGCTACCGTTCTAGGAAGGCTGTTTTAAAAGACACACTTCGTTGTAAAATAGATTTTGGCTGCGCTGTTTAGAGTTTTCATTATAACGTAACATGTTATCTAGGTACATTCTTTTTATCGAAATAGTTATTTGCTAGAACTATGATATTCGGTTACGCATATAGCAATAGTCTTCTCAAGAAGCATCTAAACGAAAAAGCCACTCCGCTCCAATTTAACTCAGAATAATTAAAAAAAAAAAAAAAAAAAAAAAAAAAAAAAAAAAAAAAAAAAAAAAAAAAAAAAAAAAAAAAAAAAAAAAAAAAAAAAAAAAAAAAAAAAAAAAAAAAAAAAAAAAAAAAAAAAAAAAAAAAAAAACCGGCGGGGAAATTTTATTTTGCTCACTGGAAAGGTAAATTAATTCCCATCCTCCTTCCCGCGGTTTAATTGCACACATTTAACGTATTTTTTTTGCTAGGCTAGTAGTGTTATTGGTCTACAGTTTAAATTTACTTCTCCGCAACGTTTCATATTTCTGCAAAAGCCTTCTATAAGGTAAAACTACCTTACTTTGTGATACTAACGCTTCGAACTTCAGTATCAGAAATATGTTAGACATTTGAATTATGATCTTATATTTGATACATTGGTTACTTATTGTTAAACTACACATGCCTGCTCTCTGTTGGTAACCTAGTGAACTATGTACAGATCCACCCCAATATTGTAAAGCCATCAAAGTGGTTTACCACGATATTAAGATATATGATGGCATATGGTCGGTGTAGCCTAGAGAGAGAGAGAGAGAGAGAGAGCAATCAAAAATTTCTCCAAGGATTAAAAATAAATCGGACTTAAATATGGTATTACAGTATTAACGGACAAACATTTTCTGCTTAAATTTTGCGAGGAAAATGTTTTCTGAGTCTTCAGTTGGTGGATAGTGGTACGAAAATAATGACGAAGATAGGCTGGGAAGCGTATGTACTGTTGCGTGCCATGTTCCTGGAGGCCAGTGGTTGGCGTCTGTTTCGTAACACCTTGAGGGCTGGCCGATGACTCAAAGCCCGGGTGGCTCATAGTGGGAAACCCGCCTAACCTACGTCATAGATACCTGTCCCAACTGCGTCTTAACCCTTCGAGGGCGGCCGACGTGACAGCCAGAACGTCCGAAACATGATGAAATA